>JADLZK010004475.1:0-15015 GCA_015847255.1 Hyparrhenia diplandra | reverse complement strand
GGTATTCTTGGATCCGTTCGTCTCGGCTCATTGGATCCACCCAAATCTATACTGATTTTAATTTTTTTGTGTGAATCAGGCCACCAGATCCTGGTCCGTTGGCGCACTCTGGGGGTGCTGTTCTTGTTCGCTGGCGGCTGCGTTCCCTACTTCCCTCATCCCCCTTCTTGGCTGAGGCACTCGATCTTTGCAATCCGAACTCAAAGTGTAGAGAGCTGTCGCCTCTTCCAATGTCACGCTGAGGCCCTCATCAACACCCACCCACCGGATTCGAGTTGTATTTGGATTTGACAAGGAATCGTATAGGTACGGAAGAGGTGAAAGAAAACGATGGTGAAAAAAAGTGGCAGAAATTTTCTCTCTTTATTAGTAGGTATAGATATAGATATTGCTTTGCCCATGGTCTATGTGGCTACATCTAATGTTTGCCGTCATATATCCATCTGCTATGTAAAAAAGGCTGTAGTATATCCATCTGCTATGATGCTTTGTTGCCGTTGCTCCTAGATGCTTGCCTTTCTTCGCTGGTTGGATACTTCGCCACCAGGGCATTGTCTAGCTTGTAGGCAACCCTCGCATTCTCGCATCCTTTCTTGCAGGCACAGTTCGTAGGTTTAGGGTATTGAGGGCAGTCACTCTTTCTTTCCTTCTCTTATCTTTATTTGTATTCCAAGTGACTAACCAATATTTTGGTGGTTTGTGATCTATGCTATGAGGGTTCTCTTATAGATGTGACATGTAATTCATTCCTCTTAATAAAATCGGGCTATACTCCCCGATAAAAAAAAAAACTTTATTGGGGTGACTAATGCCTTTCTTTTCCAACATACATTTTTTTTTGTGGTAAGGAAAAATTCCATTGATACTATAGCAAATTACATCCTCTCATTACAAAAGTAAACCAAACTACTCCACCTCTATTGATGGGAGACAAGAAACCTTGAAAAAAAGCCATAAATTCCACCATCTGGATCACCATCCCAAACGGATATGCCACGGACGCAAGCTCCGATCCGAGCAACAGGCCATCTCACCATCCACCGTCATCCTCATACCCATCACTTTTGCAAAGAGGAATAAACTCGGCTAAAACTCCACATGCAAACATAATGAAATTGGCGCCGACCGACGCCGTCGAACTCATCGTCGTTGCCTTCACCAGATTCGCCATGAGAGAACACAAGTCCAACCGACATCCGGATAGATATCGTTGGAAAACTAAATCTCACTAGCCCATTGCCATGGCCGTGATAGAACCATAGCGAGACAAAGGAGGGGCCGGAGTACCTTATTCTCCATCAATGGTGATATCTTCGTCTTGCCATCACCGCCGAGGAATCGACATGCTCCATTGCTCCATCGGCGATCTTGACGACGCCTTACGCCGTGCCAATCTCTTCGATTGGATCTCCTGAGAGAAACCTTGAACCTCAAGACTCGATCTATTAGGAAAAAAACTTATTAAAAACGATGGATCCCCCACTCCCTTCAACCCCGGCATGATGCCGGAGGAGAAGGGAGGGGGACCAGCGTGGTGGAAAGCGTAGCCGGGCGGCCTAGGGTTGGGGGCGGCGGAACTTGGGAAGGTCGCTTCAGTATACATATGTGGTAGAACATGTGTGCTTTTAAAGTAAATCAGGTTTTGCGTGTGTGTGTTCTGTTGAGCTGTGGTCGGAAATTCTAATTTTAAGACTTTATATAAACTTGATGTATTGGTGTTGAAATTTTAATAAAAAAATTCTTTGCTCGAAAAAAATTAACACAAAATCATTGACAGGTTCTTCGGGTTTAGTGTGACTGCGAGTGGCATTGCTAGGAGTTTGATGATTCATCTATGAAGGGGCCTGTTTGTTACCACTCATCCTGCGTTCGTGGTGGCCCAACGCAAATAATCCCGCCCAACACCGTGCGGTGGACGCGTCGCAGCCACAAAACGTAGACAAATGAGCTGGAACGCCTACGAAGTCCTGGCTTCTCTCCATCATGAGTTTGGGCAACGCGCGACCGGTGGCCACAAACAAACAGGGCCATATTACTAACAAGGATCCAGTGGGGTGGTTTTATCTGGGACGTGTAGTGCGCGATGCACGTGTAGCTTTTATCTCTCCTCTGTCATGACTCACTATGTTTCTGGACTCTTTTGAACTAGAAACATCAGTAGAACACTTTCATGGTTTATTTTTATCCTCACTGCACAAGCATGTCTAACCTTAACGTGGCCGTCATAATTTAACTGCAACCAAATCTTTCCATGAAGGTTATGTACAGGCTAAATGATTGCACGTCACACATTCTTTCCAGCATATGATCAAGGAATTCTAGTTGGCCTCTGAAGGTTTGCAAGTTCATCGTTAGGACTGAAGCATTACAGC
Source organism: Hyparrhenia diplandra (assembly GCA_015847255.1). Taxonomy (NCBI): domain Eukaryota; kingdom Viridiplantae; phylum Streptophyta; class Magnoliopsida; order Poales; family Poaceae; genus Hyparrhenia; species Hyparrhenia diplandra. Next base: position 12,643 of record JADLZK010004475.1, on the reverse strand, counting down.
AAAGCACGCACATGCTAAATGGTCATTTCAGATACCAACGGAACATTTTGAGCGTGCTGTGAATTCTCGACATGCCAGAATGCTGTATGTTTGTATTGTCCCCTCATTAGTCACAGAATGAGCTCAGTTCCGGTCCCAGGGTCAGTAACATGCCTACATAGTATATCTAGTAAATCTGAGAAATTAAAGGGGGAAAAATTTCAACAAATGTCTGGAAACGAAGGGAATATCTACATGAGCTCAATTACAGGTATCGGTAAACTCAGTACACAAACATTCATATGTATACCCACCTTCAGGCCTTTTTTTTGAGTTCAACCTTCAGGCATTCTTGCTCTTCCTATCTAGGAAGTTCTCCACTGCAACTCAATTTGGATCTGACCATTCTTTGAGTCTATGAGATGGTACTTCTCATTAATTCTCTTGTTACTGATCACGTCTGCAAGGCTGACATCAATGTAGCCCAAAGTTTCCTGGATCAAGAAAATACAGGCATCAGGATTGATATTTATGCCTTCAAACGATCCACTTTTTAGAATTCTCTCTACATACTACAGGGCAGCAGTTCTAAGAAAAAGCCAATAACTCATCCTATACCTAACAGTCACCAGGCGCAGTAGATTAGTGATTAAAGGGGACGATAAGAATTCCATTCTACCTTGCCATATATCAGCCCTTTCTTTGGGGCTTTACTTATGACTTCAACATGTAGTTTATCATTTACAGGAGGCTCCTCACACACAAACTCAATTCATCCTCCCATCGTGGATCCCTATTCTTCTTAATGACCTAGCACAGCGGTGAAGGGTAAATAAAGAGAACTCAATCGCAGTCATTCCATGAAACTATAAAACATAATTGGTTTACATAATACCTTTGTTTTCTTCTCTTCGCCTTTGAAAATTATTTTTGCATAAGGATTTGTATGGTGCTTCCCTCAAGATCTTTTTGGCTTCATGAACAATAACATAAAGTAATCCACCACCAGCTGGAGTACCATCTGGAGCTTTTCTATCACATTGGTACCCTCTGTATCTTCTATCTCCCCCATCTTCTTCCTTGAAAGGCTTGTATGTGAGCTCTAGAGTAAGCTGGCCACGAGACTTCTCATTTTGTGCATCATTTGGATCCATGGTCTTAAGCAAGTTGAGGCTAGTAACTTTAGTCTCCTCAGGTGGGAGATCTTTCAGTGGGACCATGTTCATTCCCATCCTTTCATGTTTCCCAACCTATAAAGTAAGAGCAAAAATAACTGCACATTCTTTACTAATATGTTGGAAGGAAACTACAGAAGCTTTAAATAGGACAAAGCAAGCCTGCCTGTTCCCAGTCGAAGACATTAACTTCAAGAGCCTGGTTTTCTGGATCAGTCACAACAAACTTAAAATCTTCATTCCACTCTGATTGAGATTGCTGCGCTTTACAGTAGTCTTCTTGGATGGAAGCTTATCATCTGACATTTTAAGTTTCACATATGGGTCTGATTTACCCAGCAGATCCTTCTTTCGCAAATTTTGCGCTCTTACGACCTTCACGAGTAGAATTCCAACAGGCTTTTTTGATGCTCTGGGAATTTGAAAACCATTAAATTACTCCTCTATCATCAGATCTATGTTTTGATGTACACAAACCAGAACAGACAAAGTGCTAAAAATTACTTTGAGGGGTCCATTATGGGTACTTCTAGCGTCTTCGGCCACAAATACATGATTGCCACTTGCTTCTTGATGGTCTCCTGCAAATAAGGAAATATTGCATTACAAAAGGAACTAACTGGACTGAAAGGAGTGACTGAGTGAATTAGATACCACACAGCAATTCCACAGTAAAGAGCAGGCTAGACACTACAGATGGATAACACTGTTGGTACCTACAACAGCACCAAGGTGAGCAAACCGCTCACCTCTACTCTCACAACTCACTTGACCCAAGGTAGAAGAAGAGTGGGAGCCCAAACACACACAGCTCACGGTTTCAGCTAAATCTCTAAATGTTTGGCACAATTGAACTGCCTCCTTTGATTGCATTGCATAGGTAGATATACAAACTATATGTACCAACTATGATGCTCTAGGTATGGGTGATCACCCAAGTATGGGTGATATACTTCTACCATCTACAAGTACTTGAGAGGCCTATTGCCATACTCAAATGTGTACCAAGAGCTGACTACTCTACCTGCCCTTGATCCACAGCAACGGAGAAAAACCAGCAGCAAATTATGGGCCTGTTTGGTTCAAGGAACTAGGGACTAGAGACTAATAGAGACTAAAAAGTTAGTCCCTAGTCCCTCCGTCTATTGAAATAGGGATTAGGGACTAAATGAGAGTAAAAATTAGTCTTTAGTCCTCATGTTTGGTAATTTAGGGGCAGCAAATTATGGGCCTGTTTGGTTCAAGGAACTAGGGACTAGAGACTAATAGAGACTAAAAATTAGTCCCCTAATCCCTCCGTCTATTGAAATAGGGACTAAATGAGACTAAAAATTAGTCCCTAGTCCCTTGGCAACCAAACAGGCCCTATGTCTTACAAACACTGAAATCTATCCAGGTGAACAAGCATCAAATCATAGCAATGCTGCTTTTGGCAGACATATGCCCATGTGTTTAAATTCATGCAAGCAAAGAACAGGAACATGCCAAATAATGATACTAATAGTTTGATGTGAAAATTAAAATGTTTGTAATAACCCATCTATAATTTCTTTTCAGAAAGAAAATATTCATGGAAGTGCAACTTAAGACTTTAAGATGTTCAATAAATTTAATGAAAACATTTAGTTCACAATTAAGTGTGACAAATGGACAAAATTTCACATTAGAATGTTTGGAACAGTAGCCAGGAATACCTGAACAAATCTGTAAAGACCAGGAATAGCCATTACATCAGCTCCAAGAATTTTTAGCCCAAAGTCTACATGTGGCTGCAAAACTTATTACATTAGCATAGAAGTGGTGCACCAGGATAATTCAAACACCTGCAATCAGTCACCATACCTTCTCCATGAGCGACACAAGAATTTTTGCAAAGCAAGGAAATGTAGGCACCAATGGCTTTAGAGTAATACGAGGTAATGCAAAAGACTTGAGATCAACAATCTGAAATATCTCAAAAAAAAAAAAAGAACATTCTACTTGGCTCAATTCAGCATACATTAACTGAAGGTCAATTTACGAATACGGCTTATGCAACAACAATTGTACCTGGACAGTAGCTTTCAAACCATAAGCTTTTTATAGCAACAGTGACATTTGGATTTGCAGCCCATTTAAGGCATGGTTCCATTATCAGCTCTTGCTCCTCTGTGACATAGACTTTCATCCCTGGAAGGAAAATACATGGATTGGTTTAAAATACATCTTTGCAACACAAGTTCTAAAACAAGAATCACATATAGGCAAATCTGACATAAGCTTGTGTAAGAACAGGGTCAGTACTCTCACATATATAATGTATGTGGGGAAGTGATGTATACACTTCACCAGTTGTAACTAACCAAGCAGAAGACATACTCATTATGACATATCACCAAGGAATGAAATGTTCAACTCTAAACTCAATATATAGCAGCTCATCTGGAACACAGTAACAGTGTCTCCCCATGACCACATCATATCATCAGTAATAGAAAATTGAGGCATTGAACCACCACTATTTTACGAATAGGGTTAAATTGACTACTGAAAATAAGGAAGCAACATAAAGTACACACAAGTCATGCACAATATCTTGTATGTAACAAACATTCTAATTCAAAGTAAACTATGTGAAATACATATGCATACATGCAAGGGAAACATAAGGATGCAACGCTGCTGACCTTGAAAGGTGGGTGGTAGACTGCCCAAAGTAAGTGTTTCAAACTCAACAGATTCTATCATCTTATACTTTGCGGTATTCTCAGCAATAATTGGCTTTGCGATCTCCTGTGCAGTTCTGCAGATAGCCTACAAGATTTTTTTAAAACAAAAACACAAAGCATAGCAAATTCAATGTCAATGAGAGTTAATGATCTCGTTCTGACTCATAACAAATGAAAAGGCAGGTACCTTGTCAAGATAAGGCCACATCAATTCCAAAACCTGTTCAGCCAATCAATCTGGAGACAAGGAAGAAAATGAGAATCTTAGAGTACAGCTAGGATCAATATAGTTTCTTGCTAGTTTATTGAAGGAGCATACTCTATCATAGTCAGGATTCTTGACCCACAGAGGAATTTCTGGAAGGATGCCCTCCAAAGATTTTGAATCATATTCCACAAGCGGGCGAACTTTGACATCCTGACAAACAAAAAGTACGGAGAAGAAAATCATCCCCATGACCTCATATATTATTGTGTTTGACTTCAGACATAGAAGATACATTATAAGCAGAAGCAAGCAAAAAAGAAAAAAAAGATGGTGTATGACAAAATTCAGCAGATTAAATGACTTACTGATATCCTCGCAAGTACTCAAAACAGACCATGGCACATAATAATGCATAAGCTCTAAACTGGCCACCGAGAAAAGAATTAAAGGACAAACACTGCATCATATGATTTCTGTAGGCCTCCATTTTCCTTCACAAAATGGCCCTTTCCTGGTTGCATGCACTGGTTGCATGCAACATGTGCCATCACTAGGCAACACATTAGGCCTAATTTGGAAGCAAGGGGGAGACAAACCCAGGGATGGACCCCCCCAACACACATACACACACACAAATGAGAACTAAATGACATCTCCATGGATCGCTCACCCCCCAAAAAGTCCGAATCCCACCAGAGTCTGAATACTTAAAGATCGATTTTCGATAGGTACAAGTATAAAATACATGAAAGCCTCGCTGTAGATGCATCTATAGAAAGTTTGATAACATTCAACAAAATTCACAAGTACATAATACTCATTCCGTAAGTCAACAACGTTGATCAGAAGGAACTGCATAATGATGGGATGCACAGGAAAAAGTAAATTCATCATTCAACAATGACTGAGTCATTTTTGTTTCTTCTTAACTGAAGATCTCATATTGTCACCAGATCATTCAGAAACATATTAGCAAAACTGTTATCAACAATCCCATTATTCATCACATACAGCAGGCAGGAGAAATTTGAAATTATGTACAGTAAGAATGAAAGAAGAACAAAAGGAAGGTCCCCACCTTGACATCAGCTGGCTGGACATAGATGAAGAGGAAGTACCCAATAACAATGCCAGCCGAGAACCCAAAGCCAAATCCAGTGAAACCAAGAACAGTGCTGATTACACCATCTTGGATTTTTTGGCAGAACCTTCAGACCAAATTTAAACCAAAAGCTGTGAAACAAACATAAAGAGGATACCATCAAGAAATCTGCACTCATGAAAAAGAAAATAAAACAAAACAGTATAAAACAACATCTAGATCATAAATCATTGGTCAAACATATTTATATGGATTCTCCTGAGCAGGAAAATCAATTTAACATTAGAAACCAAAGGACCCATCAATAAAAGCTTCTCATCAGCTACGAAAGCAATGCTTTAGAACACATGAAAAGAAGAGCAGCAAAACTGCTTGAAAGTGACAAGCAGGTAGCCGATAATTAAACAATAGCAATAAAGCACAGTGCCAATTGGTTTGATAACAGGAATATAAGCACCTCGTGGCAAGGAGAATACTTGTAAATTGGCACTGTGTTACTGCATGCTATGGAACATTAGTTGAGAATACAGAAGGTGGATGTAAATAGTGCAGGAAAATAACATCAAGGGTGGCATGCTGACATCTTTAATGGTTGCTCTTGCTTGAGGGTAAGGTTGGAGCTTTAATCTTTACTTTTGAGGCAGGTTTCTGATTGGATCAAATCAAGAGTGGTGGTCTGGTGGACTACAGATATGCAAAAGTGTGTAATAGTTCCATGGAAAACTCAATAACCGAAAAGGGATATCTTTATCTTTAGTAAATTAACCAAAATGCAAAGTATATTTCAGGAAAAAATGTTGGGCCCAACTTAAGGACCACAAACATGAATCGGATTACAACATTTTTAGGGCTCCTTTGGATTGAGGGTCAAACTCAGGAAAACCACAGGAATCCAGATCCTAAGCATTGGATCCTATCAGGTTGTTTGGATCGCTGGAAACGACCGTAGGAAAACCAATGAAAAAAATCCTTTGTCCATCGTTCCATAGGGAAAACGGAGGAAACTTCCCATCCACTTTGACCTCATTTTCTAATCCTGGCGCGAGGAATGCGCGCGGCTTCTGGCCGTTCTCCACGAACAAAAACCAAAAAAAAACACACACACACTAGGCCACCAGGCCCGCGCGCCACTCACCGGAAGGTCGCCGTCTTCCTGCGCGCCGGTGCCCGATCTCCTCCCCGTAACCCTACGATCCAATCGAGGTTGAGACCCAGGCGGCGGCGGAGAAACCCGGGTGCGTGGCGTGGGGAAGCGAAATGAAGGGGGAGAATGAGAGACGAACCAGCGAGGCGAGGCGAGGCGAATCCGGCGATTAGGAAGGCGAGGCCATGGAATGGAACCGAATGCTCGGGGCCTCGGCAGCGGAAGAGCTTCTGTTCAGATTTCAGAAATTGGCTTGGCCGGCGCGGCGGGGCGGAGGTTGGGGAATTGACGGAGAGGAGCAGATGCACAGAATCGAATCCAACGGGTTTGGGCCTCCCTCGGGCTCGGCATTCATTCACTGGTGGGTTTTCGGGAGCAAGTGGCCAACTGGCCAAGAGCAAAAAGCAAAGCAAGGGTCACTAGCGGGCGGGTTCGTTGGTGCGAGAGGAGAGGAGGAGATCTTCTCCTTTGGCTCTATCCCCTCGGGCCTTGCGCCGTTGGACGTGGCAGGTCAACGTCCGTGTGCCCTCCGCGTCACGAGTCACGAAACCGACACTTCCACAGCGAGAAAAAATGCCGAAACGCCAAGACAACTGAAAACTTGGGCGACTCGAGTTAGGGTTTCTCGGCGATCAGGTCTCTTCGTCCTCCTTCCTCCTGGTGATCGATTTCCTCCTTCTCCGATCATCCCAATTCCAACCCAAATCCAGCCACACAACCCACAGTTCTCCTCCATTCCGGAGCCCTCCCGTCCTGTGCTAGCCTCTAGGTCCTCTCCGATCGCCGTCATTCCCTAGGGTTTTGTGATCAGCTCGACTCCGTCATGGATCGGGGTGCTGATAAGGTGTTGGGGATGTTGGAGAAGTTGAAGCTGACGGAGTCCGAGAGAAAAAGCAAGAAGATCGGCAACTCGGGGGGTGGAAGCAACATTCGTGGAGATCCGCAAAGGTGGGTAAGGTTTTGGCGGAGAAACCCGTTTCAGCGGACGCTACCGGGAGGCAACACTAGGAAAAATTTGGTGTCCTCTGAAGGGCATCGATTGCAAAAGCCTTGGAGAAAATCGATTCCTGTTTACCTTTCTCCAAGGAACAGGGAAGAAGAAGGCCATGGATGATGGCCCATGGATGTTTGGCAAAGATCTTGTTGTGGTGGCTGAATATGATGGAGCAAAGGTCATTGATGATATTCCTTTCAACTTGATCCCGATCCGGGTAAGAGTTGCAAAACTTCCTCTTGGGCTTATGAACAAAGGGCGGGAGGAGATAGGGAGATGATAGGTGAAGAAGTTACGAAGGTGGATACCGATGATGATGGGATGGCATTTGGTGAGTGTCTCTAGAATCAAAATCGGGTTAGACATTCGCAAAACCGTTGATGAGGGGGGTCACTCTAGATATTGGGGCGGACGGGGAAGAGAAAAAATTGTGGTGTCCTCTCGAGTTATGAATATCTTCCCGATTTCTGCTACACTTGTGGAGTCATTGGGCATATTGACAAGATCTGTGAAATAAAATTGAATAAGGGGGAGACCCAACGTTTTCGAGGAATCTCAGGTTCATGCCGATGAAGAAACGTTTTATGGAGGACAATAGTAACAAATCAAGTGGACAATATTCGCGGTACCATGGAGAGTGAATAAAGGAGGTAGGGGATCGGGGGAGTCTTTTTGAAAACCAAGGGAAATTTGGTGGGAAAGGGAGCGACTCGCTGAGTTGGAGGAAGTCAAATGATGATAAGCCATCTATGGTGATGTCTAGAGAAGAGTCAGAGGCGTCGAGCCCGCTGAAAATTGGAGCTAGTGTGGAAGTGCAGGGGGACTCAAAGAAGAAGCTGTTTGAAAAAAGTGAGGAGAAGGCACAAGTGAAAGCTGACTCTTGCCTGGTTCCTGTAGAAATGAGTGGTAAGGTGCAGAAGGAATCGGCGCTCATGCACAGTGACATGCACGCTAACAGTGCCATGCACGTGAACAGCGAGGGCAAGGGGATAGTGGAGAAGAGTGGGGCGGCAGAAGAGGAAGATAATAGTAAGAAGAGTGGAGGCAGGCGTTTCAAGAGGTATAAAAGGAAGAATGCTGGTGCTGCAACCGGCTTGGAAAGGCTTGCTGGTGAGGGGAACAAAAGAGTTCGGTCGGATGAGGATGACATGGAAGTGGATGGCGGGAAAAAGGAGAAAATGGGGAAGACCCGATGAGGTGTTTATATGATATGATGAAGGCGGGGCCGGACCGGGCCCCGCGAGGAAAAATGAAGATAATGGCGTGGAAACCGCCGGGGGGTTGGGAAACGCCCGGCGGTTCGGGGATGCTTCGGTGCCAATATGCCGAAGAAGCCGATGTGCTCTTCTTTGTCCGAAACAAAATTGGATGAGGGAGATTGATGCCTTTCAAAACGAAGCTCGGAATGGGAAATTCGGTGGTGGTGGATTGTGATGGTAGGGGGGATTGTCGTGTTTTGGCGAGTGGAATAAATGTGGTTTTTCTGACTAAATCGAAGAATCATATAGATGTAGAAATTCGAGGAGGTAGGTAGTAATAAATGGAGGTTCACAGGGGGTGTATGGTGAGCCCGAAATAAAAATAAAACATGGGAGGTGTTAAAATGGTTGAAGGAGGATGATGGGGAGGAGATGCCGTGGTTGTGTGCTGGAGACTTTAATGAAATTCTTTTTCAGCATGAGAAGGAGGGAGGGGTTTTGAGACCACAAGCTTGCATGGATCAATTTAAAGAAGAAGCTCGAGTTTTGTGAGCTAGAGGATTTGGGGTTCACAGTGATATCTTTACTTGGCGAAATAAGCAAACAAAAAGGAGATACCCATATTAGAGAGAGGTTGGATCGAAAGCAAATGGAGGATGGAGATCCGCTTTCCTTTGTTCATTTGTCAAAAATGGGGACACATACCACTCTGATCACAGACCAGTGATTGTTGTTACAGAGTCTTTTCCAAGAGTAGCCAGGGGAAGTACGGGGTTTAAGTTTGAGGCTAGCTGGATACGGGAGGAGGATTGCGTGAGCACAATAGAGGAGGCGTGGGGGTCTCTGATGGGGGGTTGGGCATAAAAGAGAGACTAAGAGGAGTGGCTGCTAGCCTCAAAGATTGGAGTGTCAATGTTCTAGGTGATTTGGAGAAAAGATTAAAAAAAACAAAACAAGAACTGGAGTTTTGGAGGAAGGAGCCCATTAGTGATAATTCGGTGAATAGAGAGGCGTGTGGAGTTTTAAAGTTGATCGGTTGGAAGAGCAATTAGATTTATATTGGAGGCAACGAGCTCATACTAATTGGCTTCAGTTTGGAGACCGAAACACCTCCTATTTCCATAAGGCGTGTTCTAGTAGAAAAAGGAGAAATAGAATAGGAAAAACTTATGAAGGAGAATGGGGGTTGGGCCGTGGAGGAAGTAGAGAAGAAGGATTTAATAACTAACTATTTTTTGCGGCTCTTCGAAGACTAGCGTGACACCCAGTGAACACCCGGCCGAACTACTGTTCGCTGCCGTGCCCGCTAAGTGTCACGTCGGATATGAATGATATACTTGTCACCGACCACTTCATCCAAGTAAAGCAAGCTCTTGAGGCTATCGGAGATCTAAAGGCCCCTGGCCCCGATGGAATGCTGGCGATTTTCTTTAAGTACTGGGATGTGGTGGGCGAACAGCTCACACATGAAGTGTTGAATGTGTTGAAAGGAGGACCCGATGCCGAAAGGTTGGAACGACACTATTATTTCACTGATTCCAAAGGTGGAAAGACCAGAGAAGGTGACAGAACTTCGCCCAATTAGTTTATGTAATGTTATTTACAAAGTGGTGTCAAAAGTTCTATCAAATAGGCTAAGAAAGATTCTACCCGATCTGATCACCCCTAATCGAGGCGCCTTGTACCGTAGACTCATCTCGATAATATCTTGGTAGCCTAAGATAACACATTTTTTGTTGAATAAAAGAGAAGGAAATTTGGGGTATGCCGCTATCAAACTCGATATGAGCAAAGCTTATGACGAGTTGAATGGGGTTTCTTGCAACAAATGATGCAAAAATTGGGTTTCAATAGTCGCGATTTCTAATTATGAAGTGTGTCTCAACAAGAAGATACCAAGTCAAAGTGAACGGTGATTTGTCTTAAATCTTTGTTCCACAGAGAGAGATTACGACAAGGTGATCCTTTATCACCTTTATCTTTTTTTGTTGTGTGCGGAGGCATTTTCAGCTTTGCTAAAAAAAGGAGAGCAGGATGGATTATTGGTCGAATTAAGATTTGTAACAAGGCAACTGCCGCTTTCCCACCTTTTGTTTGCCGATGACTCTTTGATCTTGATTCGAGCAACAGAGGAGGATTGTGGGCACTTACAGTCTATTCTTCAGCTGTATGAAGACTGTTCGGGGCAAATGATCAACAAAGCAAAATCAGCCATCTTATTCAGTAAGAATACTCACATCGACCAGAAGAAGAGGGTGTATGACCTCTGCGTAGTTACAAAGGAAACGATGAGTGAAAAGTATCTCGGCTTACCGGTCCATGTTGGGCATACCGAAAACAGGATGCTTTGGCTATTTAAAAGATCAAACGAAGAGAATTCAAGGTCGAAGGAAAATTTCCGTGGGCCGGTAAGGAAATTTTAATCAAGGCCGTGGCACGCCATCCCTACCTTTGCTATGGGATGCTTCGACTTATCTAAGTCACTATGTGATCAAATAGGAGCAATGGTGTGCAAGTACCGTGGAATAATCAAGAAGGAAAGCATAAAATTCATTGGTCAGTCAAGGAGCAAATTGTTGAAACCAAAAGAAGAAGGAGGGTTGGGGTTTAGAGATATTCACCATTTCAATCTCGCTATGTTGTCCAAGCAAGTTTGGAGATTGTTGATGAATCCTGACTCGTTGTGTGCTAGAGTTCTAAAAGCCAAATATTATCCAAACTCATCGTTGTTGGAAGCTAGGCCAAAGACAGGCATGTCATATGCTTGGCGCAGATCCTTCGTGGGTCCGGAAGTTGTTAAAAAGGAATGATATGGAGAAGGTTTGAATATGTGGACCGAGCCATGGTCGAGAGATTCGGTTAGACAACCAATCACGCCGAGAGGAGCTACTTTGTTGACCGAAGTTTCTCGAACTTTGGACTCGAACACCGCCCCTGGGACTCTTCTTCTTTGTCCCGGATATTTTTGGGAGGACGATGCTTCACCGATCCTAGCATTACCTGCTCATAGTGGCCGAGATAAATCGGTGGGTTTGGTACTTTGATAAACATGGTCGCTTTAGTGTTAGAAGTGCTTACAAGGGGAGCGTAATGCAGCTGAACAAAGACGATGCATAAATGGTGGTCAAGGTGGCAAAGAGCCAGTGGAAGTAAAATATGGAAGCAAACTGAAGCTGAGATGCCCAAGTAAAATAAAAACATTTTCTCCGGCGCCATCACATAACAGCCACCCTTTGAGAAGAAATCTGGTACGTTCGGGGCATGCAAATCGACCCCAACATGTGATTTGTGAAGACAATTTGAAGATGGGGTCACCTCTTTTAAATGCAAATTAGCCAAGCAAATATGGCGGCTAATGAGCTTGGACACCGAAAAGAGCCCAGCTTGTTGCCGCTATACAAGATGCATATGGTGCTTTTTGAGTTCATTTTGACACAAACTGAACCGAAGAGAGAAATGATAGTAATCATACTTTGGTTCATTTGGTCGGAGCTTAAATAGTATCAAAGAGGGGGAAGAAAAGGCTTACCAGTCGAGGCTCTTGTTCGCAGAGATAGAATTATATGCCCACGAAATTTTTCGCATAACCAACAAGATCTCATCATCGTCCTCCTCGTCGGTCATGCCGTAAAGAAATGGTCCAAACCACCGTGAGGATTATCCGAAGCCGAATGTTGATGGCCCTTCCGCACTGTACCGAGAAAAATGGGAGTTGGGGGTTTTTAATCGAGATAAAAATGAAGATGTGATCTCGACGGGGAGAGGCGCACTGACAACTTGCTAAGTGCTTTCCAAGCCGAATTAGTTACTTGTCTACGGGAATACAGGTGGTCACATTTGACAGCATCAGCCACTTAATTTTGGAACCGATGCTCGAGGTAGTGAGTGCTTTGAAATCTTCTCGACGTATGATGATTCAATACTTGGCCACTTGATTGAAGAATTGAAGTTTCAGGCTAGCCCCGAACTTTAGTACTTTTTGAGTGTGTTCATGCTAGTAGAGAATGTAATAGAGCAGCTCATGAGCTAGCTTGTTTGGGTTTCTTATGTTTAGAAGGTGTTGGAATGATTAATGATTCCATCCCGGCAAACATTGTTGTAATTGTCGCTAACGATCTGCTTAGCCAATGATTA
>JADLZK010004473.1:0-28868 GCA_015847255.1 Hyparrhenia diplandra | reverse complement strand
TAGGATCGTGAGGAGAGCCTTAAGAAAAGGCACAAGTTCATTGGGCTCAAGGATGTGGTTAAAAGATGGGTTTGAAAAAATTATCTAATTTGAACATAGAAAAAGAGGGCAGGGATGGCTTCTTGATGGCTTTGCTCTCTTCCTATGGCATGATTAGATATGCCATCCCTTGAGGATTTCCCCAATGTCCTCGCTAGCGTAGCAATAAAGGTGCTTTCTAAGAGATTATCTCAAAAAGAGGTTTGGATTATATATGGTCTCTTGTGAAAATTTGGAAGTTCATGAAACTCATCATTTAAAAAGAGATATCCAAGGGTTGAATTCCTTCTCCCCTTAAAGGTTTTTTAGCGCATTGATGGTTTGGGGTTGATAGCTAAGCCTTGGGATTGGAGTGATGGTGATATAGCTATCGAGAACTTCTATTATTTTTTTAATTTGGAGGATGATTCTTCTTCCTTTTGGGTGGTCATAAAGAATGCTAGTATATGGGTTTCACCGCTGAGTTAAATAAAAAGCAAACCTTGCTTAAAAAGGGAAAGAAAAGGTTCCTCAAAAAGCTGCATGATGATCATGCGCTTTAACACTTTCATGATGGGCAAAGACTCCTACCATAAAAGATATGATCACCTTCTCACTCACGAGAAGTATTTGCTTCATGATCATTTTTGATCCAGAAAGAAGCGTAGCTAATGGCGGATGTAAGGATGAGATTTAAGGATTCTAGTGGCCAGAGCTTCGCTTTAAGTGCAGTATAAGATAGATAAATATGGAATCAATTGATCCAACGAAGATAGAAAAAAGATGAGAAGATAGAATAAAAGAAAAAGATAAAAAGTATGGTACAAAAGATTTGCTTTATAGTTTTTCCAGCGTGGTCTCAAGCCGTTCTCCCGTGCAGCTTGAGAAATGCTTGTTGGTATTTGTTAACCTACGGGGAATATTAATGGATAATCCTGAAGACGGATCTGGGTGAGCACTTCACGGGAATAGGGCTTTAAATATATATAGAATCCCACGAGGAAAGGTAAAATGCGTCCGAGTGTATAGCTAAATCGAGTGGCTATAAACTAGATTAAAAAAATTAAGGAGTTCTATTAGGAAGGTCTTGTTCTCATTTCAAGTAAATCATTTTGCACATTGTTCTTAAGAGGGTTGTCATGAAGAAACTCTTAATAAAAAGGAATCTCACGCTAACAACGAGGGGCTCCCTACGATTTCTATAAGCGAGGCGGTGACAAGGACTCAATGGCATTTTGTCACCACCACGATCGGCCTTAACAAGTGTCTTCACCCCGGGCCTATAGAAGGTATTACGTAATAAACTAGTCAATCTAAGCACCAGCTTACATTAATCTAACAACTTCAATTCAAGAGCTACCAGAATCAAAGTAATCTTATCAAAATATGAACCTTAAGAACAATAGAGACAATACCACTTACTCGAATGGAAGTCGAGGCAATCCACAAGATCTGAGTTCTGGCTCCAATGGCACCAACTCGGAGGAAAAGAAAGAAGGATGGAAAGCCCAAAACGGACTCGGGCCTTCCTTCAACTCCGCCTCAACCGCGCTCTAATTCTCTCAACTTGGCTCTACTCTCAACTCCTAATCTAAGGGCTTCTAGTTCTACATCTTATCTAAATCTTCTACTTCTAGTTCTTGAACTAGAGCTAAAACCCGTCGACTAGATTTGGATCTGATACGATATGATGATGAGTTGATGCGAGATGATTGAAACCGGGGGCACGGGGGCTTGCTATATAGTGGGAGGAGGTGCGGGTGTTGGATTAGATTACAACTCGTACTCCCACCGTCCTTTTCGAAGGATCAAACCGACCTTAAGCGGCCCGGATTAGATTGCGTCTGGGGCCGGTTGGAGAAGCTTACAGGCGGGGGCTTGCTTGGCCAGAGGCGAGCCCGGCAAACTTTGGATAATGGGTGATGGCGGGGTAGATCCCCACCACAGGTCGCCAGTCGCGTCGTGAAAGCCCAGGTCTTCTAGATGATGTTTTCTGGGTGTTAAGTTTAGTTCCGCGTCGGGATGTAAATCCGACCTTCTAGACTTGTTTGAGGTTGGTTAGTTCTTCACGAATTCTACGTTTTCTGTTAAGTCCGCACAAATCACAACTTTACCAAAACTGGTGGAAATCATTAGTATAAACCCTTAATAAGGTTATCTAATTATATTTTAGTCCTTTTCCATGTTTAGTTGACAATTAAAAGTATATGTTAACATGTATCAGCGATGGGTGTGTTGTCCTTGTCGATATCGTTGGGGTTGTCACATATTCTTTGAGTTGTGTGATGGTAGGGGAAGAAGCGTCGAGGTGGGCGAGTTGGATTGCCTCGTCCAACATGTGGGGCCACCTTTGCATCGTGGCCCATAAGCGTATCATGGAGCCCATTCTTGAAGAGGTATACTCGATGAGAAGTTAGTTGGGATCTTGGCGCACATGATGTAGCTATCTAAAGCGTAGATGTAGTGCGTCTAGGGTATAGAATCTGTTGAAGTGACTCGAGATCATTGGTAGCATGTTGGTCAATGGGTGGGGTTTGAAGTCCGTCGCGAGACACCACATGAAGGTGACCCACTCCTCTAGGCGCCTCCACGGTCATGCGAGGAGGTATGTTGATATTTCTAACGATCAAAGTAGAAAGCGAAAAAAAATATATATTGTATCTATTAGAACTTTCGGCTTGGATGTAAGATTCATCTCCACGATCCAATAAAGGTGGAGTTAGGCGGTGTTAGTTGTGGGGTGTAATCTTAGCACCATTATCCATAGTGGAGTTAATCTCACTAGGATATGTACCGCGAGTATACCACCCATTTCTAGGCATTATCTACATACTAATACATCACCCTAGCAATAGCAGCTCTAAGAAATGTATTGTATGGTATTCTTGAAATGCCTTGATAAAAGATGAACATCATATCGCAAGCACCGCAGATATAAATACCATTGTAGCACTTCACGAGGGAGTCTATCACGGTATAAATATTTATATTTTACCACGGGGAAAGGGGTAGTCTATGAAAAGTAAGAGATATAGGTATGTCTAATGATAAAGTGCTTAACTTGAGATTCACTTGCGATGGTATAATGCGAGTTACCATATACATCTAACAATACTCATAACGAGATAATTCTCATAATAAAAAGATAAATGATAAATAATAAAAGATAACTACCCAAGTCTAAGATCATAGTATGCCACTAGTATCATATGAGCTATTAACATGGTATAGAAAAAATATTCCTAAGTTACTCATAATCATATGTCAATGAATACTACAATTAGTGCAAATACATCTAGCTATCATAGCAAGGTTGCAATATATCTACACATGGTGAACATTACCAATGACAATCAAGGATGAAACAAGATCATCACCCGTAACTAGGCTCCAACTTGGCCTATCATTAGGAAATTGGACTCCAAAAAGAACTCAACGGGGATTTGTCACTACGCGTCTACCACACGACCGAAATGTAGGGGTGCAATCGCGGATAAGCGTTAATAAACACCACGTTTACACATTGCTCACCACCCACATAGTGATCATCTAAGTGGATGCTATCTCGACTCCATGCATAAAATATAAGACAAACTTACTAAACTAGACATATAATCACTAGCAAGCATGGATACATATCACTAAGAATATAATCATTAAATAGGCAAAGTCATAGCTAATGTATTCCAACAAAAATACTTACAGTTGGATACAAAGAGAGAAGCCACGAGAAGCTCGGCTCCGCTACTTCTTGACTACTCGGGGAATCCAAGGCAAGCTTGACTTCCTCTAGATCTAACTAGGTAGCTAACTACTTCTAATATATGATAAACTAGGGCTTGGGGATCTAGACTTGGGGTCTTGATGATGGGACTTGATGAATAATGAATAGGTATGAATTAGGGTTTTGCCACGGGGTCGGGTAGTGCACCTATATAACCCTTGGCGATGAATAGGAACCCTTGGATCAAACCGTGCCTTGAGAAAGCGATGTAGATGCAACCTCAATGTCGGTGGTAAACCATCATAGAAAGGAGAGGGGTGACAAGTGGGACCCACCTAGCGTCGCCGAGGGAGAGCGGTCGGCCCGGGACTTTCTGGGCACGGTGTGTTCCTCCTTCCTCTGGTGTCTTCTAGAATGTTTTTCGTCTACTTTTCGGATTAGGTTGCCTCCGCGGTCAAGTCTTGTCATTGTATGGGATGCAAACTCTTGGGCTTTCCTTTGCTCTTATACGCGCTTTTTATGCGTTTTAGTCCTACAAAGTCATGAAATACCAAAACTCCACTAGTACGAAAACATTATCGCGTGGCCGGGCATATTTTGGCCTAGCGTGGCGGGCAACCCCTGCCGTCACCACCCAAAAGAGTGATGGTTAATCAGCGATTAGCAAGTGATGAGGCTCCTTGGCCCGTCATGCAAAATATGGACACAAGTGGCGGGCGTTTACAAAGCGTTTGCGTCCGCATAAAATGATTTCAAAAATAAAAAAAAAAATCACGAGTCAGGCCCGCCGGAGCCCATCCGAGGGGGCCAGCGAGCCCATCGAGGACTGCCGCCCGCGGATCCGGATCCGGCGTGCCACCGCGCCGAGGAAGAAGGGGCAGCGGATCCGCGCCCCAGCGCGCCCGATGCGCCCGTGGAGGAAGAAGCGTAGCGGATCCGCGTCCGTCGCAGCGCTGGCCGCCCCGCGCGCCGCCCGTCCGTCGCCCGCCCGCCCAGCGTTGGCGAGGAGAAGCGGATCCGCCTTGCAGGGCTTCGCCCGCCCGCCCGGATCCGCCTTGCGCGAGGTCGCCATCCGCCCGGATCCGCCTTGCGGGCTTCGCCCGCCGCCCGTATCCGCCTTGCGAGCTTCGCCACCACCGGATCCATCGCCCGGCGTTGTGCCGCTGCCATAGAGCCCACGGCGTGCGCCCGAGCCCGCCCGGCCTCGCCATGGAGCCTTAGCGGCGGCCTCACCACTGGAACCTCGCCCGGCCCGGCCTCGCGTCGGCAGCTGCCTTCCTCATCGTCATGTCGATGGGGAGGCCGCTGACCACATCTGGGGAGTGAAGGAGAGGATGCATGTAATGCGAGAGGAGGGAAGGCGTGGAAGGAGGGATGCATCACGGTGGAAAAGTGAAGAGACGGCAGAGTTCCGAGAGATCGCACGGAGGGAAGGGAGGCATCTTGTGTGCAGCGGTCGATCTGTCTGCGAGAGAGGAGATAGGATAAGCGGCCCGGTGGTGGGGTTGAGGCGGGATGAGGGGCGGTTAGGGTTTGTGTTGTATATATACTACTTAACATTATTGGGTTTACATCTTGGGCTGTTGGGCACAGGATTTTTAGGTAGAAAGCAGGCTTAATAGGATACCGCCGCGGTTAAAAAACTATTTTCGTGGCGGGCACCTTAATACCCGCCCGCGGAAAATAACTATTTACCGTGGCAATCGTTTTTATGCTACATACGGAAAAATCTATTTTCCGTGGCGGACACTTTTGTCCGCCCGTAAAATAAAAAGCGCGCCCGCGGTTAGTGGAGTCATTAGCGAGTAGGCAGGCTTTCTAACACCGATCCGCACTAAAATGCAAAGGCGGTGTCTCCTAAAAATCATTTAGTTACTAGTGCTTTCAGGTGGAAATATATGGTTGGACCCTAGACTTATGTTGATGTTCATTTTAAGCCCTTATTTCATGTTTAGTTGGCTGAAGTAATATTATGCTATAAGGCATACCAACAAAGGTACCCGGGAAGGTGTGCGCTCTTGTAAGATAGCGATTATGCAGAACATACTCATGAAATTCGATGTCTTTTGCTACATGTTGAAGAGGATCTCCATCTTTTCGATCCATGGCACGGGTTGGTTGCTCCATGTCGTATGTTGGTGGAGTCAAGCGGACGCATAATGCTAGTGTCTTGGCGGGGTTGGTGTGTAGGCGGTGCGAGGATGAAGCGGGGCCAGATGATTACGTGGATGTGGTGCTAATGGTGGCACCGTCTGCGCCCGGGGGTCTGGTGCTGGGTGTAAGCCGAAAACCCGGTAGCTAGAGGTGGTGGTGTCTTGGCGATGCTCTTGTCGGATTGTACAAAAACGCGGGACATATCACGCAGCTTGCTTGGCGATGATCTACGCCATTGCAAATGATTGAAGCAAGTCAATAGGTGTTGCGAGATTCATCTTAGTGTTAAGTCCGTGTTGTTGTGTTGGTGTAGTGATGTCGTTGTGGTGGATTGTGGTGTTGGCGACATTGGCGGCACTTGTAGGAAGCGGCATGGATGGAAATTGATCATAAGCGATGGCGTCGAGTGGCATGGTGGTATGGTGTTGGTGGGCGTGGTTGTTCGATGTAGTGGGCCGATCCTCGAAGGGAAAGAGTTGAAGGCGCCCGATTGACCTTAATGGAAGTTGCCATTGAGGGGAGAATTGGATTTGGGCGGAACATCTCGTCAACTCAAAGCCATTGAGTTTGAGGCCAAGAACCACCCCATATCCCCTCCCAACAAAAACAACGCCATCGCATATGACATTTAAAAAAGTTGACTGCACACAGATGCCGCAGCTCTAAATTTTTTTGCCTTCCATACCAGCTTTGCCTTAGAGCGATTGGACCCCTACTTGATTGTCAAGCGTAAAGTGTGAAAAGTCAAAATACCCTTAGACGTAAATATGCTATTAATGTTTTGAGCATTTTAATGGCTCAAATAAAAAAATTTCAAAACTTCATATAAAAAAAAACTATCTTCATTCATTTCCTTGAAAAACATATAATTATTCTAATACATATTAAGGGACATGATAGGCCCCATATGACCTAATTTTTTCTAATATAATTTTCATATAAAAAACTATCTTCATTAGTGAGGACAGATAGGTCATACACAAACACATACGTAATAAGGGACACGATGGCCCACGTCGAGAGCCGAATCTAGAGTGCTTACAATACGAATGCGAGGTCGAGATCAAGATGTTGATGGGCCTGCCTTGGTACCAAGACAAAAACGACAAGCAGCACAGCCCACTGGCCAAGCATAGGAAGTGGTCCAAATCAAGGCCCCACTTTGACCCTTTTTTTTTTTTTTTTTTTTTTTGCCTCCCATAGTCTTTTATTAAGTAAAAGTTCATTTTAAGTTCTCAACTTTTATTGAAAGTTCTTGGAATCCTCAACTCTAAAATGGGACAAAGCAGATCCTTAAATTTCTAAACCATTCATATTACATCCTAGGTGGTTTTGGATGGTGGTTTTATTTTTCTCTTTTTTTATTTATTTTGGCTAGATTTTAAAAAAAAAAATCATAATAAATCAAATAAAAATAATAAAATGGAAAATCTAATTTTTATTGAGACTCCATATGAGTATATCTACACAGTGAGCATATAATATGCTTCAATACAAATTTTTGCTATGAAGATTTTTTTGCCTTTTTATTTTTATTTATTTTACTTAGATCTTTTAAAATTATAGTAAATTTTAGAAAAATCATCAAATGGATAATCCTATTTTGTTAGACTCCCGTGGCCATATCTACACGGTGAATATATAATATTGTATTGCTTTAGTATAAAAAATTTTTGTTATAGATTTAGAGTTATGCTTTTACGTAACTAATGGAAGCAATTCATAGGCTACTTGGTACGGCGTAATAACAACCACCCCTACAATGCACCGGTGGGTCTCAGAAACGCCCAAACAAATAAAATTCCTCATTTCTACATAGGGTATAAATTACACTATAGCTCTTTAAAATTATTTGCATCAATGGGCCTAATATTTTTTTTATTCTTTTATGCCAAGCCCATATGCATTTAGATAGCTCATAGGTGTGGTCATGCATCGGCCAATCACATAATTCTAAGTCCTTCAAACTTGGACTTAGATGCAATTTTTATTGACAAAATGTATAGATTTATTACAACCCCGCACAACTTCAGGTCGATTGTACAATCAAAGCTACAAGGTCGAGTAAGCCCGAAGTAACCTCTTGTTTCTTAAAAAGAAAAAAGAACACTATGTATGTATTTATAGTTAGAAACGTCAGGCAAGGATCATTTGCATCATGGCTGGATTGGAGGGCTAGTATCAGAGCATGGAGTATAGCAGTAGCACATAAACCCGTCGCAACCGCCGTACCAGTTGTCGGACCTTTCAGTTTCGCATGCATAAATGCAGTTTTTGTGAACAAGGCACGGTCCTTTGAATGTTCCGCTCGGGTGCCGACAGATAGAAGGTAATCTCGATTGAAGCTGACTCTCCGACTGCCCATATGCAAGCATTGAATATACTAGCACATGCAGAACATGTCTAATTAGCCGATTAATCTAAAAAAACAATCTATCGAGTTTTACATTTCCAACGGTTCATACATGTGCAGAGACGTACCAGCGACCAAGACGACCATTATTAGGAGCACGGCTGTAGAGATATTCTTTCCTAAAGACGCCATTGATTGTTTTTTAGGTAGTCGCTTTTTGTGCGTTGACGAAGAAAAAGAATGTGCCCACGAGCAAATTGGTGGACGGATGATAGATTGATATAGGGTGAGGTAAAGTAGAATATTTATATACACTGGCCGATCTAATGCGACGCCGCTTTTCGCATTGTAAGCGTCTTCAGCGATTTTAAAACAAAAACATCTCCAGCGATTCGATCGGCTCCCGTGGGTCATCATCACGTCCCTACTTACGTGCTGTTAATAACTGATCATCAAAGTACATGGGCTATATCTTCTCAAAACAAAAGGTACCAACCCTGCTGATGAATGGGCCGATCCCGGAGTAGGAAAGGGAAGCGGAAGAAGAGCTCGAGACTGAGATGCTGATGGGCCTGCCTTGGCACCAAGCCGAAAACAGCAAGTACCACGGCCCACTGGACCATTATATAGGCAACTTTGAAATTAGCTTTGAGATTTACCTTCATTAAAAACACGAGGTGGTACCACAGCCCACTGGACCATGAATTCTATCTTTTTGATATTCTATTCAATTGGTACTTTTGTAGATGGTAATATATAGTTCTCTATAAAAAGCATCAAAGTTACAAAAAGTGACCCTAGAACAAGCCTAAAATGATTTATGCTCTTTCCGGTTTACATGTGTGATTTTTTTTACAAGATTGTGTATCATCATTATCATCCACATGTGTGATTTTTTTTATGAATTTAGATAAATTTTTTTACTTGTGGTTTTGCGAGGTTTTTCATGAAAGGTTGTAGTTTCCACCATATATATTCCCCCATTAAATCAATCTTGATACTCCATTCAATTGGTATTTTTTGTAGATAGTAATATCTACAGAGTATAGTTCTCTATTAAAAAAATAAAAATTAAAAAGTTCAACTTAGAACAAAGGGTAAAATGAATTATACTCTCTTTCAAATTTGGCAAATAATTAGTAGTGTTTAGGACAAAGGTTCAAGTCAATTCCTTAAAACGTTGCTAAAAATAAGTTTTAAAAATTATCTGATTCAAAATATTAACAACTTTTGCATAGATTTTTCTTGAAAATTACGCTTTCATAAAAGCATCAAGTCTTCTTTTACAATGTTCATATATTTTTCCAACGAGAGAAATAATGGTCCTTTTTGAGGCCTTATCCTATCTAAATATCAATTATTTGCAAACTAGAGTATGCACTATGCCAATTGCCAAAGGGGCTTTGTTTTTGGTCGATTACGCCATTGTGTGGGGAAAAATGACGAGAACGACTCTGTATGGGCGTCCAAATCACCACCGTCCACTGCTCCTCTCCCGCCAGAACCACCGATCCAGCGGCCACCCCTCCCACCCACCATCCTGGCCCCACCTGTCATCCTCTAGGGTTTTAGTGGTCCTGTGCTGTATTGCCAGGCAGCCGCTTCTCCTGCTCCTCTTCAGCTTGTTCTTCTTCCGCGGCGGCGGCGGCGGGATCGGAGCGGAGGGGAGAAGATGGTGGCGGCGATCAGGGTGCCCAAGACCCAGCGCGCCAGGCGGGGGAGCTCCTCAAGCACGCGCCCAAGCTTGTAAGCTCCCTTCCTTCTCTGCCCTTTCTCCCACCCCTCTGTTCCCTTTTCCAAAAAAATATCTCCTGTCCCTCCCCTAGCCATCCGCTCCAATTGGCGGTTCCATCCACCAGGTAGTTGCCGTCACAAGAAGATTATTTTGTCATTCCATTGGCTTCGTGTGTTGCCAAAGCACAAACTTTAGTGTTTCATTTTTTTTTAAACACACATTGATTCTTGGAAATAGGACACCAGTATCATACTTGCTTGCATAGCTTATGTATGTGTGATTACTATTTGGCTCTTGAAAAAATGACTATTGGATACCATAAAACACCCTGGCTGTGCGCTGCCGCCCTGCGGGTTAGCTTGGAAGGGACCATCTTAGGGCAAACAGTATTGCCGATGCAATCACAGGGATGACCTTTAGTTAGTCTTGTGTGATGTTCATATCCTTTCTAGTGATGAAACTCTATGTATTACGTCTTTATCACATCGAGCAGTGGGTTGGCTAGCTGGCTAAAGACACCGTTTTGGCACATTGTGCAATGCGCTATGCTTTTATGCTCGGCATTCTTGATCTTAGCTATAGTATCCACATAAGGAGGTTCTGCTTAGTTTGAAGTGGTAATATAAATAGCTTGTTTCATGCTTTGTGTTTCAATCTCACATCTGTCTTCTGCTCTGATAATTTTGCCAGGTTGAGACCAGCAAGAAGACACTGATCCTCCATGGTACCAAGACTAGTGCTGTGTTGAACTCTGTGCTGTCAGATATTTACCACCTAAAAGCGTTGATAATGCTGTGAAATATACCAAGAAGAATGACAACATTAGGCCTTTTTGAAAGTGGTGGAGAATCTTCTCTGGAATTTTTCTCCCTCAAAACAGACTGTAGCCTTATAGTGGTGAGAGTGACATCATTTTGACTAGTTCATAGTTTGCCATTTGGATGAACGTTTGAAGTACTTGACCCCATTGGAAAAAATGATGTGACCCTGTATTTGCTGATAATAGTTCATAATCACGGAGTAGAAGTAGAATGATCTAGTGGTTGCATAATTGATTTCAGTCAACCATGCTTGCTAAATATATCTGTAAATGAGTATAATATTTTCTATTTCTGTTTCAATGCTTGTGGTGGTTTGTACCCTTGTCTTAAAGAGATTATCTCACTCCACTGTTTTCAACTGTTTGTTTAACTCATGATGCAGTATGGTTCTCATTCAAAGAAGAGGCCCAACAATCTGATTTTGGGAAGAGCGTATGACCATCACATATATGACCTTGTTGAAGTAGGAATTGAGAACTACAAGTCGATGGAATCCTATGTTTATGATAAGAAGCTAGCACCAAAACTTGGATCGAAGCCTTTCTTTGCTTTCATAGGGAACACTTTGAGAGTGCTGAAGAGCTGAAACATTTGAAAGAAGTGCTGCTTGATCTTTTCAGAGGAGAGGTCGTCATTCTGTAACTACAGAGTGGTGTGCATGGATAATTTTCTGAGCTTCATAATAAACTATTGCTGTTGAATGCAGGTAAGTAGAGAATCTAAACCTTGCTGGTGTGGATCGGATCTATGTCTGCACTGCAATATCTCCTACTACTGTCTACATGATGCACTGTGCTCTCCGTCTAAAAAGGTCAGGTACATCTATTCCTAGGATGGAGCTAGTCGAAGTTGGACCTTCAATGGATCTGGTTGTAGGAGGCACAGACTTCCAGTCCAAAGCTTAAAGAAAAGAAGCTATGAAGACTGCGAACATGCTAAGAAGGTAAACCCGATGGAACTAATATCCAGCCTTTTTCTGTGTTCTCACTGAAATCTTCCTCATGAGTCACTGTGATATTCACAACTATCCTGAACCTTCTTGCAGATGAAAAAATGTCACTAAGGATCTAGTGAAGGGCAAACTGGGCAAGGTTTACATGCCAGACCAGCAGGTTAGTACTGAGTTTTGCTTTTAGACAACTTGTAGCAGGATTGCCTTTGACATAATAACCCAATTCCGCGGTTTCAACTGAATTCAGGTTGCGAAGTTGACCTTATCAAGCGACATAAAGGGACTAAAAGAGGGCGCCGTGAAGCCAAGAAAAACAAGGAGAGGGCTTGAAGAAGCAAAAGGTCAACCCTGAGTAAAAAGATGCATGGGATTTTACCTTTGTCTTAGATACAAGCCAAGATCAAGAAAACCTGCTTGTAACCGTTCCCCACTGCTGTTTTATCAAGTAGAAGCCGCTTGCTGTCAGATTGTGTGGTAAATAGTTTAGTGCCATCTTCTTAGGGTACCTTTGGTATGACTTCAAACAGTATTGTGTACCAATTCATTCATGTTAGACATGATCATGGAAATTTTGGGAATGTTATCCTACACTACATTTGCTAGCCCTGATGTCAGTGGTTCGTGATGGATGTGCTTTGCCCTCACAGAAATGGATGGCATTTATATGATTGTCTCAATGTGGTTCAAGCTGTTAACAAATTCTCAGTTGCAATTGAGTCATATACTCATATTGCACAAATGCAGTTACAATTGAGTTGAGTCATATTGCCATGCAATTTGCTCTTCTGTGTTTTTCTGTGTTGTGCCAAGATTACGAGTCATCTCCATTTATGTCCATCGTCTTGCTCTTACTTCTCGATAAGTGACCCAGTCGTGGAGCAAATCCACATCACCGACAGCGAATGATTTGACTATGTATGGTTATATACTTATATATATGGCTGCACGATGTTTGACTAAAAGGACGAGGATACATGTTGCCCATCCGCGGGCATCGTCCATCTCGAGTCAGCTTGTATGCCGACGACTTGGTGCTGTTTGTGTTCAGAGGGACCTCATGACCGTGCGGGCGGTCCTCTCCCACCTTTAGGGCAGCCTCCGGCCTTTTTTTCTCCAATGTGGACAAGAGCACAGCCACTCCTCTACACTGCACGGAGGAAGACATTCATATGGTCAGGACGTTCTGGCGTGCGCCGTTCAGGAGTTCCCATGTCGCTACCCCAATTGTTCCCTTGTCCGTGCACAAGCTTAGACGCTCTCGATGAACAGCCACTGGTGGACATAGTGGCAGCTCGCATCCCTGGCTGGAAGGCAGCTTGCTGAACGTTGCTGGACGCACCGCGCTCACCAGGCTACTCTTTCCACCATCCAGTACACACTTCCATTGCACTCAACCTTTCAGCCTGGGCAATAGACAAGCTGAGGCGGGGGTTTCATCTGGGCCAGGTCTGTCTCGGTTGTGGGTGGCCGCTGTAAAGTTGCCTGGCTCACCTGTTGTCGTCAGAAACCTCTTGGCGGCTTAGGGATAGCCGACCTTCGACGGAAAGGCGTCACGTTGCGGCTTCGGTGGCTGTGGAAGGACCGCCTGGCTGGGACTGCGCCGACCATCAATGATGCCACAACTTTCCCTTTGTTCAGGTCGGCAGCAGAAATCAACTTGGGAGACGGCCGGTCCACTTATTTCTGGACAGATCACTGGATCCGGGGAGAATGCATCAAGACGATTGCGCCGGCGGTGTATGCAGCCATTGCTTTCGAAACCGGGCACTTTAGCCCGTTCTGCGTGAGGAAAGGAGTTTGAGCTACATCACCGCGAGTGCCTGCTGCAAGGTGCTGCGGGAACGCTGTGTGAGGCACTACTAACACAAATCACCACTGCCAGCGGTGGAGCTTAAGTGGTGTAACTAGTAGAAACTAAACTAGGCGACTAAGAAGGTAGACTTTGGGGTGGCGGCGGTGGTCACTTGGGCGAGGCGGCAGTGGCGTGCACCCGTCGAGCACAGCGCCACAGGGAAAACAGCGCCTGCCCTAAGCGTTTGTAGTCGGCGCGTGTCCCACGAAGTGTCAAGCGGCGGTCGGTCCAGCGTCATTAGGAGTAGTGGAGCGGCGGTATGCAGGCGCCCCTCCCGGCTTGTTTAGGGGGCCTTGGTATGCTCTTCGCTCGAACCTACCGGGTCCCGGTAGACCGATTACTTGACGGTGGGGAGCTCGCCTAGAGGACCCAATGCGTCCACCGAAGTCCGTAGAGGCTGGCGAGGAAAGTAGCGGCTACTTTCGAGAGTAGCGGAAGAAGTCAACATCACGCCTTGATGGTGGCCTCGCGAGAGCGAAGCGATCCGGCAGCAGCTCACTCCGGTGGAACCGAGCACATCCGGCGAGGATAGGTGCGAGCTGCGGAGACGAGGCGTGACGAGGCGGAGTGGAAGGCTACTTGGCCCAGCCGCCTTGAGTCTGCGAAGCAGCGAGCTGCTAGCGAAAAGAGCATACCAAAGCGGCGAGGCAGAGAGTGCCCCGCGCCTGGCGATGGGCGAGGCTAGAGTAGAGGCACCGCAAACTCACGTGGGCGAGTAGCCCCACGATGCGTTAGCGCATCCCGGTGGAGAAAGAGCAGTCGAGGGTCACAGTGGAGGAGATGGTACCTACGTCGGCGTGGCGAGTCGCGATCTCCCGGGACCGGCGTCGGAGAGCAGTAGCGCGGCAGCGTAGCGGTGTCTTGAACGCGAGCTCGCAGGGGGCCATCTCCCCACGAGTCAAAGAGCGATCAGGGCAATTGGTACTGCGTGGAAGCCTTGCGCCGTGGAAAGCGACCAGCGGGAGGCTGGTGCGGCGCCGCTAGCTCAAATGCGTCGGCAAAGTACGGCCCACCGGTCGATGCAACTTCAGAGCGCCTCGGTGCGTGGGAGCAGCGGTCCACCCGGCTCCGATCCGAAGGAGCGAGTCGAGGCGAGAGGCATAGACGGCAGCGCTGGCGAGCTTCGGCCAGCCGAAGGAAGGTATGTCATGCGAACCTCCAGGACCGTCGCAGCGCACGGCGGGGCGAGACGGAAGGATACGTCCGGCGAAGAAAGACAGCGCTGGCGGCACAGACGCCGGAGGTTCCCATGGCATCCCTGGCCCGGTGCGGCGTCAGCGGCGATCCGGAGGAAAGGCCATAAGCGCGTCCCCTACGCGCAAGCCCACCGAGGCTGGAAGCGAGCGGCGGTGGCGGCCGAGTGCGATCCCGTGCCGGTGCCGTCTTTGGCAGAAGAAGCGTAGGTGGGAGAGAAGAGCACGGCGGCGGCGTGATCCCGGCAAAGAGCGAGTTGAAGCGAAGGCGGCGAGCAAAAGGTGAGTACAGTGGTAGCGGCAAAAGGCGAGTGAGCATGGCGGCGTCCCGCCTACACCTACGAGCGAGGTAAAGCTATCGGCGTCGGCACAAGGCCCTCGCCCGGCGGTGGCAAAAGGTGTAGTCAGAAGCGGCGGCGTCGGCCATCGAGTAGCTGATGCGAGGATGAGGCTGCGGCCAAAGCGCGAGTGTCGCGAGGACCGCGTCGCGATCGAGTGCCCGACCAAAGCGCGAGGCGTGGAGCACCTATAGAAACTGTAGAGCGCCACCGGAAGTCGATGGCGGCGTCGAAGACACGGCGAGCGGCACATTAGCACCCGTCCCCGACCTCTCACGACGGCGAAGGGCCGCCGATGGCGGCCTTCCATGGCGGCTGCGGCGGTCGTCGCCGGCGTCCACCCGCCCGGCGGTGGCGAATCACGGAGGTCGGCCTAGCCATCAGCGGGGCGGCTCTCTGCGTGCGGGGGTAGGCGGCGATGCGGCGTCGCACGGCGGTGGGGCCTCGGCCCGGCGTCGAGAGTCTCCTCGTCCGACAGCCGGGAGAAGTTGTCCTGCCAACGCCTCTCCTTGGATCTTCCAGCGGAGCGTGGAATGCACCGCCTCGGGGAAAAGGAGCCTGCCGTGCATTGAAACACGGCGAAGCGAGGCGGGGAAGCGGCGGCGGGCCGTGCGAGCGGGCGCCGCGAAGGATGGCGGCAGCACCGCGGCGGCGGCAGCGCGAGTGGGAAGCGGCGAGCTCCAGCGTCGATGGCAGCGACCACGGTCGGGCGGGGCGGCGACCCATGAGTCGGCGGCAGCCTCTACAGCTGCTCGAGGTAGACTTCAGCGTCCGCTGTCCCGAGAAAGGGATAGGGGGCCGTCGCCCGTCGGCGGCAGCGTGTCCATCAGCGAAAACAAGCGCCGCACCACCGCTGCGCGATGTCGGGGGCGAGAGGGAAGACGAGGAGCATGCGGTAGTAGGCAGCGGTATGCGGGCGACCTCCCATCCTCCAAACGCCGAGCCGTCAACTCTAACGAGGTCCCCACAGGCCGAGCAGCGGCCAGCGGCGATAGAGGGGCTACTCCACATTCCCGGCCCGTAAGCGGGAGCGCGGCAGTCGAAAGCCCATAGCGCGGCGGCCCCATCGGCGTCGAGGGCGAAGCGCCGGAAGCGAACACGGCAGCAGCGGCGGCAGGAAGAGTGGAGGCAGCGGCAAGCGCGCAGCGCCGTGGAAATCCCAGCGCATCCACTCGTCAGCGAAGGCGAGCATAGGATGCTGGCGTCCACATCGAAGCGCCTCATTTCGCGAGGGCGGAGATGCGCT
Organism: Hyparrhenia diplandra; assembly: GCA_015847255.1. Lineage (NCBI taxonomy): Eukaryota > Viridiplantae > Streptophyta > Magnoliopsida > Poales > Poaceae > Hyparrhenia > Hyparrhenia diplandra. Next base: position 12,482 of record JADLZK010004473.1, on the reverse strand, counting down.
TGGTGCGGCGAGGTCAGCGTCGAAACCCGCCACCGAGGCAGCGGCGGCGGCGAGTAATAGATCAGCGAGGGGCGAGCGAAAGGAAGGCGAGGAGAGTACCCGCGCCGAACCCAGCGGCACGATAGCGGTATGAGCGGCATAGAGCGGCCCGTGTAAGTGAGAGATGACGAAGGAAGAGCTCCGGCCCGGTGCTTTCGAAATCCGGGAGGGAGAGTGGAGAGTGCAGGGGAGTAGTCGTCGAAGCGGGCCCGGCGCCGTGCGTAGGTAAAACCCGCCGAAAGCCCTACGATGCGCTGGCAGGAGGCGTTAGAGGGTATTCTCTTCAGTATGCAGCCATTACCAGCGAGGAAGAAGATGGTAGCTATGGGCATAGGCGTTGATAAGTGATACTTAGAGTGAGACATAATATAGAGGCCGGACACTATAGCGATCTTTCGCGAGGATGTTTGCAATTTATAGTGATCAGCGAAGCGAGGTGGCGCTCGGGATTCTCCGGACACCTTCACTTGGAAGTTATCTAAGGACCATAACTATTCCTTTGCGTCGGCCTCACGGGGCTATATTCGTGGTGCCTCGGTGCGTTGGGCGCAAAGAAATCTGGAAGACATCTACGCCGCCCAAAGGTTCGTTTCTTCTTACGGCTGAATTTATGCATGGGAGATGTTGGACATTGGAAAAAGGTTTAAGCCATGGGTTTACAAGGATTCACCCGGTGCATCATGTGTGATCAAAAGCGCCCGAAATGATGGATCATATCATCCTCGGATGTTGCCTAAGCGAGGGGAAGTGCGGCATTTGCCTACCACCTGAGAATACATCTGGACAACCTTATGGTACCTCGGGGAGGGCAATACCATGGAATGGTGGGTTAAATAGCGGAAATGGTTCCAAAACAGATGGGCGAGGGATTGACTCCTTCTTCGCCGTCGGTTGGGTGTTATGGATAATGCTAGAACTTTCAGCGCTGGTCGAAGACACCTCTACAACTTTCTCTACAGATCCGGGAGGAGATTGAGGGACTACAAGTGCGCCTTGGGTTTCAGGCAGGTAATGCGTCGTTGCTTTTGTTACACGCTTGATTAGTTCTACTTCGATATCTCTATTATCGCTAAAATCTTTTACGATGTAATCTTTTCGTGTCAATCGAGGGGGGGGTTGGTAATCGTTCGACTACCGTTATCCCCTCTTGTTGTCTCAAAACTGTTTTTCTTCTTAATGAAAAATACGCCATGGCGTTATCGCAAAAAAAACAATTCAAATTTATGACTTCAAATCCATTTATTAAAAAATACATTTCCACTCGTGCAAATCACATCACTGAATTCGGCGTGCCTACAGCTTTCAATGGCCCTCCGTGATCCAGTCTCCGTCAAACGCCACCGCTGCGAGCACTAGCAGTAGCAGCTGACACGACGGCGGCGGCAGTCGGCACGAGCCCCGGCGAGCTGCGAGTGACGCCTATAGCCTATAATGGTACTTTGCAGCTGTGTTTTGACTCGCTGCACGAGTACCTCGCAGCCGACAGCGCCGAGAGACTCGCCACCGAGACGAGTTGGCACGCAAATGCGCCATGGAACTCACCCGCAAATATGTGTGTTCAGAAACGCTATTTGCCAAGTTGCTAAAATTTATCAAACTGTTGGAGCCATGTTTTTATCTTTTTTTTCAAAAAAGGATGGTAAATCCATCAAACAAACAAGCAAGGGACCTATTTTCTATATGGTGATATTTTAAATGCAGGGTTTTCAGAATCAGGGTTTGGTTTTGCTGGACAATAAAACAAATTTCAGTTTATTTTAAAAGTTCAAATTTTTAGTAATTTTAAAATGATGCAAAACACGGGTGTTACAAATCTACCCCACTTAAATGAATCTCATCCTCGAGATTCCAACTACAGAGAAGAAACCTAACAGGACCTAAAGAGAGGATAAAGAAAGAGATATAGGAGACTTGGAGAGGAAAACTTTCCATTGCTTACGATCTGTCTTTACAGAGCCTCTCTACGTTATCGCGCTACTCTATCTCTCTAGGGACGGATCACGATACTATGGAGGTTATGCCTTCGGCTAGCGACGATTCTTTGTTGTTTTACCCCATTTTTTTTTGGTCTTGTATCTGGTCTTCGTAGTCTTGGTCTTCTTCTTCGACTACCCCACTTACGAAATTATTCTTCTAGTATCAGGGGAAATCTGGGTCTTGGTGTGAAACATCCCCAAATTTCCACGAAGGGAAGTTCCTGAGATAAATGTATAACATGATAGTCTCAGAGGGATCATTCCATCACATTATTCAATTTACGATCGATTCTGAGTCAAACTTGAATAAAAGTACAAATAGAAGGTATACATTATTACATCGCCACTTGGCGGAAACAATCGAAATCCGCTTACATCGAGCGGCTAGAAGAGCGTCGGCGGAAGCATCATCATCCATCTTCAGCTTGGCGTAGGCCGCGAAACCATCTAATCCTCCAAGTTGCGAAGTTCACCTTACAAACTAAAATGACTTTTCGGTACAATGAGTGCTGGCTATTTCCCCACCCTATGCTTTGCTTTGCTTTGTGGTGCTTTGTGGAATGCAAAAGGATATATCAAAAGGCCAATATTTGGCTGTAGTTTCCTATGCAAGCATCAAGTTTAATAAATATATAAACAAGTTTTAATTACCATTCCCAGCATCACACCAACCACGGTGTAATGCCCAAACCAACATCATATCAAAGCTCAGATCCATTCCCACAACACACCTCACATCTCACACCATCGCTCAGCGGACGAACGACCCTTCAACTCATACGCTTGCCTAACGGCTCCTCCAGCCCTCTGGGGCTCTCGGCCCGTAATCCCCAAACCACACTCAACTTCGGGATGAGAAGAGACACCCTCACTACTCGGAGAAGTTGGACCTCAAAAAAACCTAGCAAAAGGCCGAAAACGAGGAGGGTAGTCGAACAAAAAGGCCGGCGCAAACCCTAAGTAGTCGAGGTCTAAACCCGAGGTCCCTGCAGAAGGGTGGACTATACGTATAGATTTACAACTCTACGAGCTTGTGCTCAAAACGCATGCGGTCACCATCATCGGCCGATCACCACGTCTAGGGATGACATCACGGAACCACCTAGTTGAACAATGCCACAAACCACTTTCGGCTCACGGGAAGCTCAGGATACCGTCGTCAGAGGCGTAGCGGCGTATCCGAGTACTCCAGCGACTCAAGATCAACCCCATTTATCTCGGCGGGATGGAGGCCATCGGGGCATGTCCAGCGCCATAACACTAACGCTACCACCTAGTAAGTATGGCATCATCAAGTAGATGGGGCAATCGCGAATCCGCCCATAGCGTAAGCGTGAGGTGAGCACCAATTCCCAAGATCCCGAGGTCCTCGAAGATACAAGTCCTTAGGTATGACCAAGCAAGACATCTTCTACACTCCTTTTCCGACCTTCGTCCGTCACGGGGAGTTAGCAGGGTATCAATTCAAATTTGGAATTTACCATACGGGTAGGACAAGGTGGGGAGAGGCCCGAAGCACAATCAGGCTAGACTTGTCTCGTGACTGCGTCGTAGATCTGCACGGTGACACAACCCTCACCACACACCCGAAGGCATACCGCGGAATCTCACTCACCACATGACCTCGAGGTCACGGGCTCCCAAAGTCACCCAAAAACATACTCAGCGCTCTCATATATCGGATCATATATAACACGTAAGTGAGATATAACTTGATAGCGGCAAAGATATGATAAGCGTGTGGCTAAATCTATCGGCGGGTATCAGGTGATGGAGTTGCGACAAGGTAAAGGCTTCACAAGCATTCTAGTCATACAATCCTATCATATAGCATTGCAACATAAAGTAAAAGCGCTAGCAATCTATCATGGCATGCGTAATAGGATCTACGAGGTGGGTGGAAATTAGCACCTCAAAAGGTCCTGCGGCAAGTCCTCCGCATTTCGAGGGTCGATCCTCCTTGCGTAGCTTCTCCTCCAAGGCCGAAGCGTGGCGTAAAATTCGCGATAGCGACTCCTATAGACATTCACAAAAAGCAAATCGAAATTCAAAAACTCCAAATGCACTCATGGATAAGCCTATGGCGTAGAGCTTCTTTTTAGAAAAATTTGGACTCTTGTTTCATATTTTTCGGAGTTAAATATAATTTTCTATGAATTTACGAAGTTTAACTCTAAAACTTGAAAAGATAAAGAAATTGGTTTAAGCGAGGGGTGACACGTGGCGCAAGATGGCCGCGGCTGCGGCGCTTCTTTGTGGGCGGCAGGGGGGCGAGTTTGAATCATCACATGGCGTCGCGAGATGACATCACGGTCGAGGACTTCGGCGTGGGTGACATGTGGGTCCCTGGCCCGGCGTCCGCGATGGCGTCGGCGGTCCAGCGGCCTAACGTGGGCGGCAGGTGGGTCCGCGGCTTTAGTCGGCAGTGGGGCCGATCAGCGTTGACCGATCCAGCGGTCAACTTCGGCCAGGCCCCGGCTGGGCAGATGGGCAGGATATGGGCGGGATCGGGCGAGGTTGGGCTGCGGCCGGACGCGTGTTTGTCTGCGGACTATGCCGCGTGGCGGTCATGGGCATCGATGCTCGGGCCTTTGTCTACGAGCTCACTAGTAGGGTGCGGTTCAGCGGTGGACTCCCGTTGGTGGCCCATGAGACGGCCGCGTGGTCTCACGGTGGACCGAGTCCACCTCTCTCCTCCTCCTCGGCTCCGCGGTGGACCGGGTCCACGCCTGCTGACTCCCCTTCTTTCCCCCAATTCTCCTGCTATTTCCGCGCCTGGCGGCAGTTCTTGGCTGCCGCCCGTGGCGCTCTCCTCTCCGATCCGGCTGGTCACGGTGGAGGCGGCGAGGCGGCACTAGAGGCTCCGGGGGTGGCGAGGCGACTAGGTGGCTGGGTTATCTGGCGGCGTAGGGCAGCTTCAGGGAGGCCGTGGCGGCGCGGAGGTTCAGCGGCGGCCCTTGGCGGCGTGGCGGCAGCAGGCGGCGTTGGGGCTCCAAACTACCTTCTTTGCTCTCGAACCTACATCGTGAGGCCTTGGCGTATCTAGTGGTAGCCTTTGTGGCTCGGCGGCGCGCACCCGAGCGGCATGGCATGCGTCGGCGCCATGGCTATCTTGCGGTGGCGGGTGGCGTACGATGGCAAAAAGGCGAGCAAAGGCTCGTCTTAACGCTTTCCTTGGCCGATTGGCGTCACGAGGTAGCCCGTGAAGACTGCGGCGTCGATCTAAGCGCCGCGGCGAGCTTGCACCTTGTGCAGAGGCTCGTGGCGGTGCTCGGCAGCGCTCGGTGACTCCCAAACTTGGGCAAAAGCGATGTCCTCACTCCCCTTGGCCCGGCGGCTAGTCGTCAGAGGTTCTAGAGCCTGGCGTGGCGCTTAGAAAACGGCAGCTGGCCCTGGTAGGCGTGTAAGCGAGCAAAGGCTCCTGCAGGCTCCCTCTTGGCGCCCCAACTACTCGCTGAGTTGCGCCCGGCGAGTGGAGAGCATTGGTAGTGGCCCGGTGGTTGCCACGGCATGGTTTTAGGCCGGGAACAGCGGGGAGCGCGAGCGGCACGGTGGCGCCCATGGCGTCCCACGTCGGCAAGCAGGGGCAGCCGGGCAAGGCGAGGTCCCCTCGCCAGCTAGGTAGGCGGCTAGGTCGAGGCGTTGCGGCCCGGGTCTCAGCGGCCCAAGCACCGTGGCTGCTGATAGCCGGAGCGGCGATGGCGGCCATGCCGCGGTGGCGGCGAAGTCGCGGCTCGGCGAGGTCCGGCTTCAGCGGTCGGATGGGGAGGTTTTTCCCCTCGACCACATAGCAAGCGAGGGCCTTTCCACTTGCGCCCGAGGCGGAGGTCATAGCGGGGGTTTTGGTGGCGGTCTCGGCTGCAGTTCGGCGCGGAGCACGGCGATGTCCACGGCTGCTCTGTCATGGCGGTCAGCGGCTGGCGAGGTGGCGGCTACCGGATGTTCACGAGCCGCTAGGGCCGAGGCAAGGCCGTGTCTTGGGTTGTCGCGTGTGTGCGTGGGCGAAGGACATCTAGCGAGGTGGCTAAAAGGCACAGGCTCACAGCATCCAGCGGTAGAACTCTGGCGATGGCATGGTGGAGCTTAGCCATGTCGATGCCTTGGCGGCATCGCGATGCAGCAGCTCCGGCGTTCAGAGACCCTCATGCTCGGCAAGGCCGTGCGTAGCTTAGGCGCGATCGCGTGGTGTAAGCGCGGCAGCGCTGGGCTTCTAAGCTGCGGTCTTGGGCTTCCAAAAGATCCGGAGGAGCGTCGGTGATGAGGCCGGCTCCATAGGCTTCGGCGATGCACCGCAGCGAAGGTCGGGGATGTAGCCGCGGTTGGGGGCTCACCTCGGTGGTGGCGGGCGGCAGGCTGTCGGGATAGCGGCGTAAGGCGTGCACGGCTCTCCTCAGGAGCTCACGCTTTGCGGTTTTGGAGGCGAGGCAAAGCCACAGCGTGGCTGGCGATGCCTGCAGGAAACCCTAGGGTCGGGGGCTCCTCTTCTTATAGGGCGGCGGCGGCCATGAGGCGCGGATGGGCGGCGATTGAGCCGGGGCGGCAATCGGGCGGTGGGACCCGAGCTCCCGATGGGACATATGGGTAGAAGGGAATTGGGGCGGCCGTGGCGCATCAGGGCCTGGCGGCGTTGGTTGAGCAGCGGCGGTCGTGGCGGCGCCCGGCGGCGGTGGCGTCGGCCTTGGCGAGTTGCGAGCGCAGCTTTACCTCTGCGCTCGGGGCTTCTTTGGCGTCGTGTCCCTGTGTGTCCCTGGCGCTGGCAGCGGGCACGACCCGGCGGCGTGGGCTTCCCTTGGCCCGTGTGTGGGGAGGGGCGTCGCGGACCAGCGGCCTTTGGCGCACAACGCTGTGAGGCGGCGCTGCCGCATTTCCCTTGATCGGAGCGCGGGGGGTGAAGGGGAATGACAAGTGGATCCTTCTATTGTTGTGTTCTTTCATGATTTTTTTTATTTTAGGCACTCGTTGAATCCTTTGTTGGCAACCTTGCTTCGGATCATGGATTAGAGCACATGGATTTTTGGAGATTACTCTAGGGTATTACAACAGTGAGCAAAAGGAAGGTGCTACTCTACGGCTACATCTCCCTCGGGGGTAACTACTCTACTTTATCGGACCTTGGTGGCTTCATCTCCCTCGGGGTAACTACTCTCCCTCGTGGGCGGCTAAAGGGCGGGAGGGGGTCCTTCTTGTCGGCGGCTTCCGTCGGTGTTGGCGGGATGGTGGTGGTGTTGACACTTGTTAGCGTATATTTTTAATTGTCAACTAAACATGGAAAAGGACTAAAATATAATTAGATAACCTTATTAGGGGTTTATACTAATGATTTCCATGAGTTTTGGTAAAGTTGTGATTTGCGGGGACTTAACGAGGAAAAACACGAGAATTAGCGTGTCATACGGCGGGGCCAGCGTAACATAATCCAACTCGAAACAAGTCTAGAAGGCTCGGAATGCACCCGACGGGCGAAAGCTTGACTTGACACCGAAGAAAACATCATCTAGAAGACTCCGAAGCCCGCACGCGCCAGCGGGGCGAGTGGGACCCACCACAGGCGATCGGCTAGCGTGGCCCCAAGTAGCCCATTTTCGAGCGTTCCTCCACCGCCTCTAAAGGCGCCAATCTAAACCGGTTGTTTAATGGCGGTTTGATCCGGCGTCGGTAGAAGCCCGAAGATGGATCAAAGATCCAACACAAGATTGAGTACCACATCGTTCTTAGCGTATTTGGAGAGACATAAGAAGACCCATATATATAGCGGCCCAAAGCCCCAAGACATCATCTCCTCATTAGCTATCTACAGAGCAAAAGTTAGGATTTCAATTAGAAGAGAGGTCCCTCTAGTTGTCTAGTTCATCTAGTTCTAGTTCTAGATCTAGTTCATCTAGTTGTAAGATCAAGGAGAGAGGAGAGGAGAAAATTTGGAGATCCGGGACTGTCGGATCTTCATCAACATTAATACATCTCTGACAACTAGTTAGGTCTTGACAATCTCGGGTTCTTCATTTATTATTTCTATTTATTCTATTCAATTAATTTCAGTTCTTACTTTACAATATTTACTGGATCTCTTAACAAGTATTGGGTGCTCTAGTTTTATACGTGAAATTAGAGTAGTAATTAATAGTGTAAGCGTGGTGTCTAGACTAGAGATTACCCGAGTTTTACGCCCAATCCACGGTTAGTTGTGGTAGCCCGGGGGGTGACCTGCCAGTCTTTGTATTCCACCCCGTTCGGGTTGGTGATTAATAGAGAGCTTTTGGCGGCCTTCCCCGTCACCCTTTCCCGGTCTTTTTTTTCGAGGATGGGGCCGGTGCCGGATTTGCTCCGGCGTAAGTAAAGTAAAGCAAGCCTTTGATTATTTAGATCAACTTAGAATACTTAGAAAACTAAAACCTCTCTACCCCATATCATTTTCTTATCTTGGGCGATCCTAATTCTCCTAGTACACTTCCGTTCCCGATGGAAATCGATACCTTAGGAATACTCGGGTGAAAGCTACATCGGTATCCGTGCGCTTGCTTGATTTCTCTGTTCGCGTTAATTTATACCAACAAGCTTTACGTTCTTGCGAGAACATTATATTTGTTCTAGATTAGAACCGCGATCGTCCATCTTTATTTATTCTTTTACCACTCACATACCACATGGATTTCACTCCTATCATTAAATTCTTTGCTCCAAAGGGTGACATGTTGGAGCCTTCACCATCTTCACACCCTATTCTTACAGATGGCTCTGACTTCGCCTACTGCTCTTATAGCCATGGTTTGGAACAATCCTTCTACGGGTTGCTTTGCCATGAAGATCCATACCCACCTTAGAGATTTTGAGCAATTGTGTTCTGCTTAGAAATATTTGTGGCATGACACAAGAGACCATTAAATGGAAATTATTTCGTTCTCCCTTGAGGGAAGAAGCGAGAAAATGGTATGCTCTGGCAGGAGGAAGGCGTAAATGGGGTAGGATGAACTTGAGACAAATTTTGTCTTGCTTTCTTCCTCTTTATAAAATTGCTGACCTTAGAATCGAAGTGCTTACATTCAAACAAAAGAGAAGGAGACTCTAGGAGGCGGCTTGGGCTAGATTTACAAACCTTACCAATTAGGCCCAACCCTTTCCTTGCGACCATGTCACGCTCTATCACTTCTATCTAGGTCTTAACAAAGGAAGGCTGCTCGCATCTCGATATACGCTTCAGGGAGGATCATTCTCACATAAACTTCGTTAGTGAAGGAAAAGCCATTCTTGAGACAATCATGACAACACCCCTACAGCGGCGTTTTTGTGAGGTTACCGAAGAAGGCGAAGAAGTCGAGCCAAGCCCGAACAACAAGAGGAGACACACGTAACCGAATCTGAAATTCCAATAAACCCCCTCTAATGGTTGGTTGCCATAGAACCTGCCATACGATGGGAACACATCACAATCTAGACAATACTCTAGGAGTGGCGAACCCCATCCCAACGATTTCCTCTCGAGAATCGAGGTAAGATCTTTTTTGAAGATTTTTAGGAATGCCTCGAACTTTTCCATTCAGGTAGAAACCTCTGGTGCACCTCTGCACCATTTGAGGAAATATCCACAATGATCCATTTTTAATGGAGCACATTAAGAACTCTCGGCCATTATGGCCGTGAGTGGTTGGCGAGAAGCGGGCTATCCCTTTGAGGTAGCCCGAATCACTGCCCCCTCAAAGCTATATTCGCGCCAGCAAAGGAATGATCATAAAAAGGCTCGTTATAGCCCTACCGTTGGGATGAGTATAATTTCAAAAGTCCGTAGCTGAAGATCTTTGTCCCAGCGAATTTATGATCCCATCTCATAAACTTTTAAGACTTCCGTCTGAGGTCACTCTTGAGAGTTATGGGGTCATAAGGTCAATTCCAGATTTTGCATAGGAGGCTCTACCTTGTATCGTCTAGACTTCCACATCCTATGACATCTGGACACATTTCTCTTGATTGGTGTACCTTTTTGGAACACTCTTTTTTCAAGAAGCGACCAACAAGTCTCTTGAATTTAAAGCTAGGGAAATTCTCCTATCAATGTTTCTCTTGCTCGCTCACATAATGCGATAGTAGGAGCCAAGCCCAAACAAGACCCTCTTGAGGAAGTCCTAATGGCTTCTCTAGAAGAAATGGCGAACCGGTCTTTGATGTGGAACACTTCATTGAAGAAGAAGAGGAAGAGTTAGCGAGCCTATATTGAATTAGATACAAGCTGAGGTGCCACCACGACCCTCAGGTGGCTGAAAACCACTTCCTCTGAGGTCTAAAATATGTCTTTTCTCAATATGTCGAGAAACTCCGATAAAATTTATCGGTGATAAAAGCTCTCCCAAGAAGAAACTCATAAGCTTGTCAACCTTTGTCTTGCAAAAACAAAATCAGCCATAGGCTACTCACTTGTAAAGAAGACCTCATGGGATTAGTCCCCAACTACTTTCTTACGCGTCATATTCCTATTGATCGATGCATTACCCTCAAAGGGAACCCAGTGGCGGAGGCTTAACAATGCTATGCGAGATGTTGTTAAGAAAGGAGTCCTCAAAGCTTTTTACCTGTAGGGATTATCTATCACATGCCACATAGCGAGAGTGGGTTAGTCCTGTCCAAGTAGTGCCAAGAAAGGAGGAGGAATGGCGGTTGTTAGAAATAGGAAATGAACTCATTCCTCGGCTTACTTTATCAGCTGGGTAGGCGTATGTGCATTGACTACGAAAACTCAACAAGGCCACAAGAAAGATCACTTTCCGTTACCCTTCATCGATGAGATCTTTGGAACAGCTTGCAAATCACTCTTTCTTTTGTTTCCTTGATGGGTATTCCGGATATCATCAAATCCCGATCCCACCACACGATGACCAAAATAAGACAACTTTCACATGCCCGTATGGAACTTATGCATAAACGAATATGCGTTCGGGTTGTCTAGCGACTCGAAGCTTCTTTTCAGCGGTGCATGATGTCTATCTTCTACGAAATGATTGAAAAGATTATGGAGGTGTTCATGGATGACTTTTACCATCTATGGCAAAACCTTCGATGATTGCTTGGAGAATTTAGACAAAGTTCTACAAAGATGTAAAAGAAAATTCCTTAGTTACGGCTGGGAGAAATGCCATTTTATGGTTAGGGAAGGAATAGTGCTAGGACATAAGATATCCGAACATGGGATAGAAGTGGATAGAGCGAAGATAGAAGTTATTGAACAACTTCCACCTCCACAAATGTAAAAGAGAGTCAGAAGCTTTCTAGGCCACCTTGAGGGTTTCTATAGGCATTTCATCAAAAACTTTTCTCAAATTGCTAGACCCACGACTAACCTCTAGCTAAAAGATGCACCTTTAAGTCTTCGACAATAGGTGCTATGAATCATTTCAAATCCTTAAGAATGCACTCATCTCGGCTCAATCATTGACCACGATTGGGCGTTACCTTTTGAGATCATGTGTGATGCTAGCGGCGTTACTTGATAGGAGCCGTTCTTGGCCAAACTAAGGATAAAAGCATCATGCTATATCCTATGCTAGCAAAGACCTTATCAGGACCCGCGGCTTGATTATACTACCCTTTGAAAAGGAAATGTTGTTAGGCAGTCTTTTGCCTATAGACAAGTTTAGATCTTACTTGAGTGGGGAGATTGTATTATTTACACGGAACCATGCCAGCCCTAAATACCTCCTCACTAAGAAAGATGCTAAGCCACGATTAATCAGATGGATTCTTTTACTCCAAGAAATTTGACGTAGAAATAAGAGATAAGAAAAGGAGTAGAGAACTCGGTAGGCGACCACTTGTCTAGGATTCCATATAAGGAAAGCATTTGAGTTACCACCTATTAATGACGCTATATGAGGAACACGACACGCTCCTCAAGGTCACACACTCCGACCCTTGAGTGCGGCGGATATTGTGAATTACGTGGTTGCCGGGTTATGTAGCACCGCGGATAAGAAGAAACTCAAATATGATGCTACATTGTCATTTATGGGATGATCCATATCTCTGCTCGAGTATGTTCCGATGGATTGCCTGCGGTAGATGTGTCTAGATAGAAGAAGGCTTAAAAGATAATAGGCGGATGTCATGTACATCACCCTATGGGGGACACTATGGAGCATTCGCACACATGCTAAGATCACGCAAAAGTGGATTCTATTGGCCAACAATGTGTCAAGATACAAAAGACTATGTGAGAAGATGCGCTAGGATGCCGAGAAGCATGGGGAACATTAATACCGAGATGCAATGCTCTGCGTAACAACCTTCAAGAAGTAGAGTTATTTGCAAGCTTTGGGGGATTGATTGCATGGGACCATTCCCAAGATCTCGTGATGCCGACACATCCTAGTGGCCGTGCGACTATATTGTCACGAGGTAGAAGCACTACCATGTCGTGCCACGTGATTCAGCATGCCAAGAAGATGTTCAAGGTGATATTTCAAGATGGCACACCTCTGATGGTCA
>JADLZK010004471.1:0-52483 GCA_015847255.1 Hyparrhenia diplandra | reverse complement strand
TGTCTATTGTCACATCCGGAAACATATATTAACGATTGGGAGCGCAGATGTATTTGATCCTACCAACATCTAACCTATCCACCCCTAACTTCATACGCACCTTTCGTGTGCGTTCCCCTTCTTATTCAGATGCGTAGGTCCACGCAGAGATTTTTGATGGAATTCCAGATTTCGCCCCAAAACAAGTGCTACTTTGAGGGCCTACCTGACAAGTGATTCTCTCAGAAAAACTCTCTAATGGTCCACTTCTTCAAATTTAGGTTCTCTAGGGTGAGGCATTTGATTCACAACCGCATAAAAAGTCTAGCTCGATTCTATAGCGGGATTGGAAACTTCTCTTTCTTTTGAGTTCGCTAAAAATCATCCACATCCAGAAATATATATTAACGGTTGGGGAACGCATATGTAATTGATCCTACCAACATCTAACCTATCCACCCTAACTTCCCTCACGTACCTTTTACGTGTCGTTCCCCTTCTTGTTTTCGGTATGTAGGTCGACCGCGGAGATTTTCAATGAATTCAAGATTTCACTCTAAACAAGTGCTACTTTGGAAAGGCCTATGACAAGTGATTCTTAGAAACACTCTCAATAGTCCGCTTATTCAAATTTAGGTTCTCTAGGGTTAGGCATTTGATTCACAACCTTGAAAAAGTCTAGCTCGATTCTATACTTGAGGATTGGATAAACTTCTACTTTGTTTTTGAGTTCGCTGAAATTAACGCCGGCCGGTCTCTATTGTCACATCCGAGAAACATATATTAACGATTGGGGGCACCAATGTAATTGATCCTACCAACATCAACCTATCCTAACTTCCTATGTACCTTTCGTGTCATTCCCTTCTTGTTTTGTTATGTAAATTAAACCTGAGAGATTTTCAATGAATTCAAGATTTCCTCTAAACAAGTGCTACTTTGAATCCCTATGACAAGTGATTCTTAAACACTCTCTAATGGTCCACTTATTCAAAATTTAGGTTCTCTAGGTTGTTAGGCATTTGATTCACAACCACGAAAAAGTCTAGCTCGATTCTATAGCGAGGATAGGAAAACTTCTCTTTGTTTTTAGTTATTATTTGAAATTCTTGGCCGGTAGTGTCTATTGTCACATCGAGAAACATATATTAACGGTTGGGAAGCGCCAATGTAATTGATCCTACCAACATCTAACCTATCCACCTAACTTCTTATGTACCTTTACGGTAGTTTCCCCTTTTTGTTTCAGTGCGTGGGAGTCCCCGAAGAGATTTTTCATGGAATTCCAAGATTTCACCTAAACAAATGCTAGAAGAACCTATGACAAGTGATTCTTAGAAAAACTCTCTAATAGTGGACTTACTCAAATTTAGGTTCTCTTAGGGTTCGGCATTTGATTCACAACCCATGAAAAAAGTCTGGCTACGATTCTAGCGGGATTGGAAACTTCTCTTTGTTTTTTGAGTTACGCTGAAATTAAGCGCTACTTGGTCTCTATTGTCACATCTAGAAAGCATATATATTATGGTTGGGGACGCAATGTAATTGATCCTACCAACATCTAACCTATCCACCTAACTTCCTATGTACCTTTTCTTGTCGTTCCCTTCTTATTTCGAATGTGTTGGTCCAAGAGATTTTAAAGGATTCCAAGATTTTTGCCTAAACAAGTGCTACTTTGAGGCCTATGACAAGTGATTCTTAGAAAAACTCTCTCTGGTCCACTTATTCAAATTTAGGTTCTCTAGGGGTTAGGCATTTGATTCTAAACCCAAAAAATTCTAGCTTCGATTCTATAGCGGGATTGGAAACTTCTCTTTGTTTTGAGTTGTGGCCCAGGGGAAATTGGTGCAGCCCGGTCTCTATTGTCACATCCCGAGAAACATATAACGGTTGGGGAAGCGCCAATGTAATTGATCCTACCAACATCCTAACCTATCACCTAACTTCCTATGCACCTTTACGTGTCGTTCCCTTCTTATTCCGATTACGTTGGTCCACGAGAGATTTTTGATGGAATTCCAAGATTTAAGCCCTAAACAAGAGTGCTACTTTGGAGACTAGACAAGTGATTCTTAGAAAAACTCTCTAATGGTCCACTTATTCAAATTTAGGTTCTCTAGGGTGAGGCATTTGATTCCTAACCCTTGAAAAAGTCTAGCTCGATTCTATAGCGGGGATTGGAAACTTCTCTTTGTTTTGAGTTCGCTTGAAATTAGCGCCCGCATCTCTATTGTCACATCCAGAAACATATATTAGCGGTTGGGGAGGCATAAATAGTAATTGATCCTACCAACATCTAACCTATCCACCTAACTTCCTATTACCTTTTACGTGTCGTTCCCTTCTTGTTTTACGGTCTGCGTAGAGCACGAGAGATTTCAATGGAATTCCAAGATTTCACTCTAAACAAGTGCTACTTTGAAGCCTATGACGCACTATGTAAAAAGGCCTCTACGGTCAGCGTTGAGGGCATCTGATTCGCGTCTTGTAGCGTCGCCCATTAGGGTCTCTAAATGTCGACTTTCTGCGGGACACAGTCAGTAGCGGCGTGCGTAGACAGGCTTTAATCTGAGGCGGGGATTTGAGTGCGTCTCAAACTTCCCATCTCGTAGTGAGCCCCTTGTTACACCGCGGCGCCGTGGAGCGTCTGTGTCGGGGTTTTGCTTTCTGCGTGGTCTACGGTATCTACTGAGACATTATTGTCTAAGATGCGATCATGACTGGGAAGCGTCCGCAGACGCAGCGGCATCGATGTCAGTACGTACGCGTCCAAAAGTAGCGACCTACGAACCCAATATGCGATATAGCGGTTTTCAAGCGTATGGACACGTGTACAAGAAGGCGTCACGTAGCCACTACGCCGCGCATGACAGGGCGGCTTGTATGCATCAGCGTGCCTCTAGCTGTTATCCATTCACGGACACCCGATCATTATAAGAGTGCGTAAACCGTTATTCAAATACGGACCGTGTGGGGCGAAGCCGATCGTGATATCTTCCGTGCTTACGGGCGCGCTGTGGTACATGTGTGCGGTCACCCTCTGGAGCTCGGGACGCATGGTTAGATTGCTCGATCGTAACTACACTCCGGTTCACGTGAGGCGCTTGTTTTGTACTACCGTCCGTGAGCTTAATGCACTTTCGAGGCGCTTCAGTAGGTCGATTCGACCGTAACTCCCGTCATGGAACTACAGATCGCATGTTTAAAACGATCGTCCGCAATGTGTCCGCGTGTTCTGAGCGGTTGTTACGCCTTGAGTGTCAAGTAACACGAGCTATAGGCAGCGTTTTAGTAAGCTGCGTCTGCGTTCCTTTCCGGCTATTACAGGCGTTCTCTTTTTGTAACCACGTCTTTGGGATTTAGTCGCTTTACAGACGGCGTTTGATTACGCACGGCGTAAGCGTTACGTATTTTTGATTTTCGTTCGGTGTTCAGGGCGTTTCTTCGGTTGTGACGGACATTTAGTCCTACGAAACCTACAGGCGCACATCGGCCCGGTGTGGTCTGTACATAGATAACAAACCGTTTCGCTATGCGACGGTGAAAATATGGTAGACAGCAAACACAAATATCGGTCTGCAGTCACGATCACAAACAAATGGCGGGGCAGCGGCATTACAAATTGAGTGTATCTCGATTGTTCACCGCAGATGATGTACCGGTTCTTCAGGGCCGCCCGCAGTTGTTCACAACACAAATAACACGCAGTTCACATGCATGTATCAGCTTTGATGCGTCATGCGACGAAAAGCGGTAACACATTTCACATGCATGTATCCACGTCGTCATGCGGTAAAGGAAAGCGAGAATCAACTCACGGTTCTGAAGCGAAATGCTTTCGCCTTCGGGGGCTGATGACATATTCCATAAACTTGGCCATCTTCTCTCTAATATCCTCCAAATTGATGGAATCCCCCGTCAAGTCAAAATCCTAATAAAAAAGGTAGGCGTAAGTGTTTGTGTACACATGGTCTATATTGCCAAACAAAGGTAGGCACAAGATGGGCGCACTTCCGAGTTACCTCGTGGCCGATCCAAATGAACTTGTTTCATCGCGGCCATCAAGTGGTGCACCCGTGAGAACCCATGTCTTGTTATCGGTTTACCTTGAGCCTTTGCAATCATATGAAGAAATTCGATAAATCTCAAAGGCCCAATATCTGTTCCCAATATGCGCAAATATATATTCTCAAAAAAAAATATCGCAAACATCACGGTAGATCTGAAGTTTACCTTCTTTCAAGATGGGTTTAGGGTAGTGTTGGAGTTCAAAGAAAGTAGTTATGTCCTAAGCATGGACAATTTATTGGTGAGAAAGGCTATGGTTGCGAAGGTTTGTTTCGCCTAAGTTTGGCGAGATTTTTTGTAATAAGTCGATGAATGGATTTGTGACACAGTGGCATGATAATTGAGTGTTTGGCATTCTCGTTTGTGTCATGTGAATTTTGGTGTCACATCTATCTAACTTGCGATTAATTCTAGATGTGAATTTTGGTGAGGTTGCAGTTAATTCTAGATTTCACCATTACCAAAGGTTCTAAGTGTCATAATTGTGTGCAATCTAAGCAACCTCGAAAGCCTCACAAGGCGGTGGAGGGAGAGGCTCTTGGCACCTCTAGAACTCATACATTCTGATCTATGTGAGATGAATGGTGTGTGGAAAAAGATGTCTTGTTATCACTTATCGGTTTTGCAGCGAGCACTTTGCAAACATATGAAACACATGTCTTGTTATCACTTATCGGTTTTACCTTGAGGGCATTTCATACATATGAAACACATGTTAGAATTTATATATGAATAGTTCCCCTAAAATTCATATGAAGAAATTACGATAAATCTCAAAAGGCCCATATACGCGTTTCCCTAATGGGTTTTTATTGTTTCAGCCCATGAGTAAAGGTCGAGGTGCGATATCAATTAGTATCATATTCTGGTTGATGTGGGAGGTAGGAGTTTTCCGCCTATATATTTTTACCAAGCCGCTGGGATTAGACACAACACCACAACTATAATTAGGAGTTTCAATTAGAAAATCTAAAGAAATTACCCAGCGCCGTAGGCTCCCGCCTTCTTAGCACTAAGGTGCAGGGAAAGGGTATTTTAAGCGCCAAGCCTTACCCACACCATGTGCAATATGCGGGCTTTTGCTTGAACCAGGACCTTCGGTTACATGCGGTACACCACTTGCACCCGGGCCAGCCCTTCCAATTAGAAAATCCTAAAGTAGTAAAAATAATATTTTTCTTTTCCCACTCTTGCGCTGCATAGTCTCTCCATCGATGCATCGAATAAGGTTTTGGGAAGGCGCTCTTGGCGTGGCCCAAATCTTCCACAGTAGTTTCTCTTCATCGATCCGTCATCCCACGTCGTCATAAGGCTTACGCGTGGGATCTCAACAAGGAACACTCATTGGCTAAGCTTACTGGCGTGTTGATACATCTTATAGTATATTTTTATAAGCTCAATTAAAACTGAAATAAGGGTATAAATGAATATTTATGTAGAACTAGGGGCTTTACTAACAATTTCCAGTTTTTGGTGAATTATATATTTTCGAGGATTCACAGGTAAAAGCCCACATAGTTTTGCATCCCATACGATAAAGGACGTGACCATAAAAGCAACCTAACGTGAAACCAAGTAAGAAGACCCTAGAAGACTCGGAAGCCAGCAGGACGGGGCTGGGCCCACACATCGGACAGGGGGCTTAGGCCACAGCGGCGGCTTGCCTGTGGGGCCCCCTGTCGACCTCTGTTCCATGTCGGTTCACAACCGCCGATGAGGATCAATCTATCCATTCATCAAGGTCGGTTTCATCAAAAAGACTACGGTTCGCCGACCCGGCTATATAAGCATGCCCCAGGCCCACCCCGAGTGTGATAGTTCATTAGTTCATTACTCCATCGGCTCAACGATCAACGACCTATGCCTAGCCTCTAATTAGAAGAGCTCTAAGATCTAGTTGAGAGAGAAGATTAGCAAGTTGAGAGACTAGTTCATAGCTCCTGCGAGTAGCTAAATCTAGTCTTGTTTGAAAGATAGAGATGAGTGGAAGGGGAGAGAAGGGGAAGCTCAAACACATGTCGGTGTCTCCTCTTAAACTTGTACCTCCGGGATCAAGCCTCCATTGGAGCTTGTTCCTAAGAACAACTCTGATTGGATCAACTTCTTATTTGAGTAAGTTTACTTGTTTATATTATTCTTGTGGTTTCGCGACTCTTTTAGAGTACTTCAATTCTTATCGCTCTTGGATTGAGGTTGCTACCCTAGTGTGGCGTGGTGCTTAGACTAGATGGCTTCGTAGATGCACCCTACCTTCGGATTGTGGTAACTAGCGTAGGTGACTTATAGCTCACGTTAACTCTTTTGTATTCCACATCCCGTTGGATAGGCCTCGGTAGAACCTGTTTGCTAGGGTTTGCACTCTCACCGCTGGTGTCTTTCTCCTTGAATAAAAGTTCCCATAAGAAATATTCACAAGCCTTACAAAGGATATCAATTGGACAACCATAACCGTCTTCTTAAAGATTTATCAACTTCGCTTCCTTGTTGAGATTCTACGGCCTTAGTTATATCTTCACTATTCGTAAACCTTTCTCCTTGTGGATCACGATATTTAAAACCATCTCGAGGTGAAGTGCTCCCGGTATCCGTCTTTAACGGATTATACAAATCATAAATATTTCTATGGGCTTAACTTTTACCAACAAGCATTTTACGGTGCATTTCTTAGGGAGAGCGATTTGTTTAAGAAAACGTGGAGTATAACTAAGTCTTGTAAACTATCGTAGGCGTAGAATTTATCTTTTCCTTTCTTTTTATATTTTATCTTTTCCCTTTGTCCAAATGGATACCATCCCTCTTTACAAATACATAGGCACCCACGGAACACTCTCGTAGCCCTTTGCCATCATCTAAACCAATCCTTGCCCGATGATGACTGATTTGTCCTAGGTTAATAGAGATGGTCCAAAATCATATGTTCTCAGGTACAATAGATGAAAACCCTTATCACCATCTCAGACCTTCGAAGAAACATGTGACTACCTTCACATAAAAAGCATGTCAATGAAACTATCCATTTGGAAGCTCTTTTCCATTCTCTTTGAAAGGAAGGCTCGCTTGATGATGCGACCACGAACAAGGAGAAGATGGAAGCGACTGGGGAAAGTTACTAGTTGAATTTTTGCCTAGATTTTTACCCCATGTCAAAGTAGTCAACTTTAGGCTCTCGATCTATCCTCTACGGTAGGATAATGAATCTTTGAGTGCCTTAAAGGGCGTCTTGAACTTCTTTCCAAATCCGGACGGACTTAGCCATGCAGGACCCGGTTTTACTTCAACATTTTTATGTTGGTCTGAACGAAAAATCTAGAAAAAGAATTGAATACCTCAGCAAATGGATCTTTTTATCCATCTCCCACCTATACAAGCTAGAAAACTCTTGACCATAATTGCGAGGAGAATAATAAGGACCCTATTGCGCGAGAGAACTCCTTAGAAGAAGAAAGAAGAAGAGATAGGACTAGTTGAGGGATGATTTCATACAAACTCATTGCAACCTTTAGCCAATCCACCGACTAATCGAGCCATCGGAATCGCCGAAACGGAGGACACTTCAATATCGACTTCTACTTGATACTCGAGGATGATATATTTTTTACGATAATGGAGATACCTCAAAATACAAAACCGAAAAGATATTTTCGGAAGGCTAAACATTCACTTATAGACCCTTGACAAAACACTTTTCTGAAGGACCACTAAAGAGCTTGTTTCAATTGTGAGCAGCCCGAATGGTTAGAAGAATCGAGCTCTCTCTTGATGTAGTCGTTTGGATTCACCTTCTATACTATTCATTGCCAAATTCATAGAGACTCTTTTCGGCGCCCTTTGTAATCCAGTTGTTGGGATAAACATCATGTCATTGTCTTTTGCTAATGATCTTCTCATAAAGCATACCATTAAGTCCACAACCAAATTGCTACAAAGCCCATCGGGGACAAATTGTCCAAAGTTCGAAATTCTTTATGTCCTACCAATCCATGTTAAAGGGTATCATGGTACACTTAAACTTTCATATCTTTGATATCATGGAGTTTGACATGTTGATAGGACAACCTATTGAAAGGCTTATTTCGGAAGGACAAACAGGAGAATTAGGTATATACGCTTAGGTAGGGGATTAAAATTCTCATTGCCTATTTGCCCAAGCCATCAATTCGAAAGCAGAATCTTGTCGAGAACCAGATCCTATGGAAGAAGTTAAGGAGGCATCGATTAGAACATTTTGTAGAATCGGTTCACGAGGACTATCTTGAATTCTTCGTTGAAGAAGAAGATGAAAATCCACCACAACAGAACCTTTGAATGAATTTGAAAACCCTCCTAGACCTCCAATAGAGCTTAAACCTCTACCACCTGGTCTTACTTATGCTTTCCTCCATAATGATCGAGAGTCCCTGCCGATTATAAACGATAAACTCACTCCGAGAGGGGACTTTTAGATTGATAAGCTGTCCTAGAACATCATCGATCAGTTTTTGGCTATTCACTCCGAAGACCTCAAAGGAATTAACCTTGCTCTCTGCACTCATCGTATTCCAACAGATCGGATATTCCACCTTCTAGAGAACCCCAACGTAGACTTAACAATGCGATGAAAGAGGTAGTTAAGAAAAGAGGTGCTAAAGTTATTACACAGCAGGATTATTTATCACGTACCACCCACATGGCGAAATTAAGTAAGCCACTGCAGGTTGTGCCTAAAAAGGGAGGCATGACGGTTGTTAAAAATGATAAAATGAATTAATCCCTCAAAGAATAGTCCTGGGATGGCGGATGTGCATACATTATAGAAAAATTAAACAAAGCCACAAGAAAGATCATTTTCCATTGCCCTTCATTGATGAGATGTTAGGCGATTGGCAAACCACTCTTTCTTTTGCTTTCTTGATGGATATTGAGGATATCACCAAATCGATCCATCCACATGATCAAAACAAAACCACTTTTACATGCCCATATGGAACTTATGCTTATAGAAAATGTCTTTTGGGTTATGTAATGCTCCGACTTCTTTTACCGAGATGTATGATGTCTATATTCTCTACGATATGATTGAAGAAATTGTGGAAGTTTTTACGGATGATTTTTTTACGTATATGGAAAAACTTTTGATGATTGTCTTAGAAACTTGGATAGGGTTTTGCAAAGATGTGAAGAAAAGCACTAGTCCTAAATTGGGAATGTCACTTTATGGTTAGAGAAGGAATAGTGCTTGGACACCTAGTGTCGAGAAAAAGGGAATAGAAAGATAAAGCCAAACTAGAAGTGATAAGAACAATTGCCTCCCCCATAAATGTCAAAGGGTTAGAAGTTTTCTTGGTCATCTTTGGTTTTTACCGTAGATTTATAAAAGATTTTTTCACATATTGCTAGACCACTCACAAGCTTGTTAGCCAAGGATGTCCCTTTTGAATTTGATGATGCTTGCTTAAAAGCTTTCCGAAACTTTGAAAAAAGGCCCTCATTTCTGCACCTATCATTCAACCCCACGATTGGTCTTTACCTTTTTGAAATCATGTGTGATACCCAGCGATTATCTTTGTAAGGGGGCAGTGTTAGGGCAAACTAAAGATAGAAAACATCATGCCATTGCATATGCTAGCAAAACTTTGTTGGAGCCACAGCTTAATTATGCTACTGAAAAAAAATTGCTAGGCATTGTTTATACCATTGATAAGTTCAGATCTTACTTGGTAGGAGCTAAAGTAATTGTTTACATTGATCATGCTGCTTTAAAATACTTGCTCACCAAGAAAGATGCTAAACCTCATTTAATAAGATGGATTTTGTTGCTCCAAAGAATTTGATTTAGAAATAAAAAGATAAAAAGGGAGTAGAAAATTACATTTGCCGATCATTTATCTAGAATGCATTTTGAAAAACCCAATGAATTGCCCATTAATGACTCACTCGGGGATGATACTCTTTATCGGATAACCCGTACCGATCCACAGTACCTTGAATATTAATTTTATGGTTGCGGGGTTATGTACCACCCGGGGTTGATAAGAGGAAACTTATTTACGGCGATCGTTATCACCTTTGGGATGAACCATACCTCTTCAGGGTTTTTGCTCAGGATGGGCTACTCAAAAGATGTGTGCCTACTGAGAAGAAGGAATCGGATCATTGAAAGATGTCACTCATCACCATATGGAGGACATTATGGGGCATTGAGAACACACGAAGATTTGGCAAGCGAGGATTTTTATAGCCAACCATGTATCAAGATACCAAAGATTTTATTCGAAGATGTGGGGCCTGTCAAAGGTATGGGAATATCAATGCAAAAATGCCATGCCTCTTACAACCAACCTCAGATATAGAGCTCTTTGATGTATGGGAATTGATTACATGGGACCATTTCAAAATCGGGAAATTATGAACACATACTAGTGGCGGATTGACTATGTGTCAAAATGGGTAAACTATACCATGGTCTAATCTGCTTGAATACTTGAAGCTTCGGTGAAGATGTTTGAAGAAATAATATTTCCAAGGTTTGGAGTACCAAGAATGGTAATCGTTGACGAGGAGGATCCCATTTCATTGATAGCGTTCAAAGAGATACTTAGCGAAGCACGGAGTTCGTCACAACATTGCTACCCTTATCACCCTCAAGCGAGTGGGCAAGTAGAAACATCAAACAAGCAAATAAAAATATCTTAGAAAATAGTAGAAGAGATAGAACAAAGTGGAAGGATAGACTTGAAGCATTATGGGCGTGCGACTGCCTACAAAACACCAATTGGAATGTCACCATACCAACTTGTTTATGGCAAAACACATCACTTACTGTTGAGCTAGAGTTCAAAGGCTCCTTTGGGCAATCAAGAGATGGAACATGGATTTAGAAACGGGAGTAAAAAGATGCAATTATCCCGAACTTCGATGAATGGCGAGAAAAGCTTGTTGGGGGCGGGCGACCCTCGCCAGCCCCGGCAACCCCGCCGTTACTCACACTAGGGGGGCCAAGGAATAATTCCCCATAACAAGTTTGGACAAAGTCTTGCGGGATCGGCGGCGAAAAGGACCCTCCATAAACACATGATCGGCAAGCTACACCCCCTCCATCAGGATGGCCTTGGAAATCGGCGATCGGCCTAGAGCTAGATGGCCCTTATGCGGCCGGGGCGCCGAGGAGGAGGCTCCACGAGCGCCGACGGGCAGCCGAGGGGAAGGTCGGCGGAGGTCCCTCGCTGCCGCCCCTCCTTGGCGTATCGGGCGGCCCGGTATGAGTGAAAACCCTACGCTCCCCAAAGCGGGGAGGATTGGATGTGTATTTCCCGTACTAACCTTGTATGAATAGTTACTAGCCTGCCTTGTAGAGGCCCTTTAATAGCGTGTGTTCTCCCACCTACCATATACCAAATTGTAAATCAGCCCCTCGACCCCTTGTATTCCTATAAATACCCGGGATGCGAGCTCAAGGAAGGATGGATTGTTGGCCGTTTAAAAGCCATTTACTCGTTTTTATTGCATCACCGTTCCGTTTTCTGCCCGCGTCGCGTTCTCCCTCCTTCGGAGGCTTGGACGCCCTCCCAGATCGCTGGACCTTCGGCAACCTCAGCGAGAAGGTGGGCGGGCCACTGCCGCCCCACGCCTCCCTCGGGTTCTTAACTCACTGTGGGAAACCTACGCCCCCTCCTGCCTCCTCACGGGAGGCGAAAGTCAAGGCGAGTGTGATCCCCACCGGTTGGCGCCGTCCGTGGGAACAACACGAAAAGCCCAAAGCCATACCCGGTCACTCGCCATGCGGATTGCCTAGCGCGCAGCGGACAGCCCACCCCCGGGGCACCCGCGGTCCGGACCCATCAAGCGTCGGCAAGCGGTCACGCACAACCAAGCGACTCAGCGCCCGGGGGCCTGCGGGAAGCGAGGACCCGTCATCTCGGACCCCGATCGTCCGAGCAGCCGGAGGTCACGAGGGAAAAGCGTACCCGCCCGGCAAAGCGGCTCGCGAGCCGAGCGGGCGGTAGTCCAGCAACGGTGGCCTTGAGAGGTCTCCGAGCGAGCAAACCCCGCGAGATCCGCTCGAAGGGCTCCTTGAGAGCGCTTCTGAGATGAAGAGGAGGAAACCGAGCAAGGGGAGCAAGCTCGCAGGAGCCATGCAAGCCCGAGATCCGCGAAAAAGAAAGGTTGCTGCGAGGCCACGGGATCGGGAGGCGGCACCTGTGGGCCTTCGAGGGGAACGGCCGAGCCGCTAGAGACCCGAGTTAGCATGGATCAACCGGCAGCTTGGCGGTGCGGGAAGTCGATGGCCGAGCGGCCGCAGCCCGCGATCATCCGGCCCCGCGCGCGAAAGCCCGCCTCCTCCAACCCCACCACCACGCCGCGAATCAACCACCATCGCCAACACCCACCATCCTCAACCCTCCACGCATAAGTCAGTATGCCCTAAGCGACCACGCCGGAGAGAGCGGCACGGGCGCCACGCCCCGAGCGCGGCCTCACGAGAGAATCATCACGATCCCAATCCCGCTCTCCTCGCACTTCAAATCGCGGAGTGGCCTCACGACGCCTAATACCCGGCACTTGCCAAGATTTCGCGGGGCCTCAGGCCCCGAGGCTTCGTCATGAGCTATGGCTTGCATTAAGAGCGGCGGAGAATCATTCCACAATGGCCAAGTCATTCCACTTGATCATCGCCAAGAGGAGTGGCCGATCATGATGCTTTTATACGTTGCCCCGAACTCAATCGGCTAGTCCAGGCCCAACCCGGGACGCCCTCAGAGAGCAAACTTCAAGGGTGTCGACTCCGAACTCATCAACGGACGCGAGCTGCTGAGCGTGGGTCAAAGCCAAAGCGAGCCCCTACAAGAGTGGTGGCGGAGGTTTCTCCCGGACTAAGGCGAGAACCGAGGGGGTCTCCGACCCGAGCGTCATCATGGCGGTGGTCTCCACTGTATCCGCCCAGGGTCCATGCCACTCAAAAGATTGAGCGGAGGCGGCCGAAAACCTAAGAGAGCTACGAGATAATGGACCAATCTTTGCGAAGCCGACAACAGCCACAAAGCGAAGCTAGAGGCTTTCCGACCTCTGCAAAATCAATCCCAAACACAAACGCCCACCGCGCCTGGAACCACTACCCCAGGCCGAGAGGCCGTCGGTGACGCCATTGCCAACAACCCCGCCCGGCAAAAACCCACCAACCACCCCGAGACAAAACTACCCACCAGAACCCCCGGACCAAACCCGGACACCCGGTAGAGGCCTCACTTAAAAACAACCTTACTTGCCATTACTGCGGAAGGGCAAGAAACACTACAAGCAATGCCATACTTCCAAAGGGAAGAAGCGTGGGCAGAGAGCTAGCTTCCAAAACTCCCAAAGGCAAGTTAATCACACAAGAAAACTAGCAAACACCCACTCCAACCACTATACTTTCACTCCCTTAGATTCACGAACCTAACACACCAGGCTTCCACTACCCGGCTTTCCACACTAACACCTTCAGCCCCGGCACAGCCAGCTACTATCAGCAAAAGTACAGGTTCCCATCTGAGCCTCCGCAAACGCTACCACAACAGGCCCTACCACCTCCCACCTCCGCTACCCGCACCGCCCTCAACCCCGTGGCCGGTCAAACAAGAAGTCTAGACAATGCGTCGAAAACCCGAACTTCGTCCTACGAGTCATCCTCCGCCCAATCACCGGGGCTCCAGCGAAGACCATGGCAACAAAAGCGGCGTGAAAAGAGCACTTCTCGGAGGGTTCACCATGTGGATGCGGAGGGCCACATAAACTTTGTCGGTGGTCGCACATCCCAATCACCTTCAACGCCCGGCGATATGGCTTCGAGGGGACTACCCGGAAACACCCGTCGATGGTCGCCGACACCAACATCGGGAGGATGGGCCGGTCACGAGAATCCTAGTAGACACGGCAGCTCCGCGGTATCCTGTTCGCCTCAACCTTGACAAAATGGGCCTCGGCGGGGAACCTGTTACAACGGCCGAAAACCTCTTTTCCCCGGGGAGGGCAACAAGTAGGGACCATCGGAAAAGATTACCTTGCCGGTCTCCTTCGGAAGGACCCAATCCCACGGTCGAGAAAACATCACCTTCGACGTAGTGGACATATACTACAACTACAACGCCATCTTGGTTACGGAGTCACTAACACATTCGATCACGGTCCTCCACCCGAGCTATCTACGCATGAAGATGCCCTCCGCCCGGCACATAATCGCCGTCTTGGAGACAGAAACGCCCAAAAGCAGCGGAGGCGCCCGTAAGCGCCCGAGCGGCCTGCGCGTGCACAACCTCGAGCGAGGGGCGAGAAAGGCAGCATAACCAGCGGAAGGATGACACCACCCCCCCACCGCGCCCAGGCGGCGGAGAAACAAAGAAAGTCAAAAGCTATTCATTTATGACCCGACCCGGAAAGTAACAATATCGGCGCTCTGGACCAGGCCTCGAGCCCGAGCTCTGCGATGCCTCGCGAGAGATCGCGACGTATTCGCATGGTGCGTGACTGCGGGGTGTTAGCCGTGATCTCATCGAGCATCACCTCAACGCCAAAGGCCCGAGGTAACCCCCGTAAAGCGAAACTCCATAAATGTCAGATGAGAGAAAGAATCGCGGCTCAAGCAGAGGTGAATGCGTCTTACGGATCGCGGAGGTCATCCGCCAGTCAAATACCCCGCTTGGATTATCCAAAGCGTTGTCATGGTGAAAAAAAGCAAAAAGTCTTAGCAAGGGCCTGGCGAGCCGTCGGGATGGAGAATGTGCATGGATTTCACAAGTCTCAACAAAGCGTGCCCCAAGGATGACTTTCCACTCTGGAATCAACTCCCTAGTCGGCCTTGACTTGCGGATGCGAACTATCACTCTGGTGTTTCTCGGGGTACCATCGAATCTGGATGAACCGGTGACGAGGGGAAAGACCGGCTTCATTACCCCCGAACATCTTTGCCCGAGAAGAATGGCCGAAGAGCCTCCTGTGTGGCTCCTCCTTGGCGGCGCATGACAGCGGAGGTATTCAGATGATAAAGCTATCTCCGCCTATGTTGGCGACACGGTAATCGAGCAAGCTAAAGGAAGACCACATAACAGACCTCCTAGAGAGAACCGTCCAAAGCTACGGCGAGCAGCGGACTAAAACTCAACCCGCCAAATGCGTGGTCGATAAATATTAAGGGCAAGTTACTGGTGCCTTGTCTCGGTCAAGGGAATCGAGGCCAACCCCTCGAAAATCGCAGCAATCACCGCGATGGAGCCTCGAAGAATAGAAAGTCGATACAAAGGCTTCCTTGGGCGTCCGTACGGCGCCTGGCGATTCATCTCAGTCATTCAGCGAGCGGACTACTATTCTTCCGGGGCAGCTAAAGACGCGGAACTATTTAGCGGGGACCCCGCAACAAGAAGCGCCGAAGACCTCAAGCGGTACCTGCAAATCTCACCACCCTCGCCACTCACGAACCGGCGAAGGGCTCCTTCTCCTACGTCATTTTGCATCGCCTCATGCCATCGGTGCCGGTACTCATCAAGGAGGTGGGCGGCGAACACCGGTCAAGCAAGTCCCCATCTACTACGTCTCGAAACCCTCGAAGGGCCAAAGCTAAATTACAGCGAGCTGGAAGGGTAGCATACGTAGTGGTCATGGCAGCGAGAAAACTCAAGCACTACTTCCAAGCACATGAGATCACCCGTACCCTCAAGCTTTCCCCCTTGACAACATATTGAAACCCGAGTCGGTGGGCGAGAATAGCGAAGTGAGCAACCGAGATCCGGAGACCACACCAATCAATTCATCGTCGGGACAGCCATCAAGTCCCGGGCCCTCGCTTGATTTCCTCGCGGTGGACCCCGAGACACATTCAATCAAGCGGCAAACTTAGATCCGATATGGGCGGCACATATCGACCGGGCACAGGGAGCTTTCGCGGGGCGGCAGCGACCATCATCACCTCACCCTCCGGTCAAAGCGAGGTATCTTTGCCCGGTACGGGTTCCAATGCACAAACAACACGGCGAGAATACAAGGTAGTGCTCACGGCCTTTGAACAAGCTACGGGCCATGTCAGCCACGAAGGGCTATCATCAAAACCGATTCGGTGGTTTGAAGCAAGCCGAGGAAGGACAAACGAGCCAAGCACCCGGCGCAAAATACCTAGCACGGCTAAGGAAGGCGGAGGCCTTCTTTCTCGGCGTCGACCAAGACCATATCCGGTAGGGACAACCTTGGCCAAACGAGCTGAGCCCGCGACCGTGAACCGCTCCACATGGCGTCTTCTTGTCTTTGCCACGACCAGCGGTTCAAAGAAATGACCATCTCCGAAATCGATCAGCGCTATCCACGGCGAAGATTGGAGAGCCCGATCATAGCATTTATCAAGGCCACTTCGAGCCACAATCAAGGAAGAAGAACAAAGAGGGTCGGCCGAGAAGGTCGAGGCTACCTTCTAGTTGACAACAAGTTATACAAAGCCTCCATAACGCCCCATGGCTCAAGTGCATATCTGGCGAGAAGGCAGCGCCATCCTAGCGGAGGTACGAAGGCATCTGCGGCTCGCTTTAAACGACCCCATAGCACTAGTAGGAAAGGTGTTCGAGGCAAGGCTTCTGCGGCCCCGCCGCGGCCTGCCAGGGCACCTGGTCGGGCCTTGCGAAGGGTGCCGGCTAACGGCGCACACCACTCCAGACGGGGGGCTCGGGGCAACCCTCATCATCCCCACGGCCCCTTCAGCGATGGGCGTCGACCTCGTCGGACCCGATGCCACCGGCTCGGGAACCTCAGCTATCTTGGTAATAGCGGTCGAATACTTCACCAAATGGATGAGAAGCCCGCCCTCTTGCAAGCATAACCTCTCGCTTTCGGTGCAAAGAGTTCTTACGGCAACAAATCATCTGCCCGCGAGAACACCACCGGAGCATAACGGTTGATAGCGGCACTCAATTGGTCGGCGAAGCTTCAAGCGGTTACGCCATCAAATAGGCACCAAAATACGCCGCCTCCGTAAGGCACCCTCAATCGCGGGGCTCGTTGGAGAGCCAACGGCATAATCTTGCGGCGGGGCATCGGCGCGAAGGTCCACGTGAGGCCAAGAGGAAAATGGGCCGGAGGAGCTCACTCGGTGGTGTGGTCACACAACACCTCAGAGGCCCGGCGACCAAATTCACGCCATTCAAGCTCTGTTCGGAGAGGAGGCTGTCCTCGAGGAAGAACTAAAAACACGCCTCGCCAAGGGTCACCGGTGAAGCCCCCAGAAAAAGGGCACTTTCGCGAGAAGTACCTCCTCGAAGAGACAAAACCTGGCCGTCCTCAACTTAGGCGTACCAAGGAGAAACCTCAACATGGAGAAACAAGAAGCTCGGCCTCCGCCCACGATCTCCGTCGGAGACTTAAGTGCTAATCGGGGAAGCAAAGCGAAGATAGGCGGGCAAGTTAGGTAAGCCAAGTGGACGAGGCCATACCTCATCACGAAGAGCACAAGACTGGCTCCTTCCACACCTGCAAGACCTCGAAGGCCACGACCTCCCCACACATGGAGCGTCGACTACCTCCGCCGTACTACCCCCTAAGCGGTGCAATGTACCGAGCACTCGAGTTGTAGGGGCACTACCGTTTACCATTTCTTTTTCCCAAAGCTAAGATCATGAACACTAGGGGCTGCACCCTTTTTTCCTTTCGAAGGGCGCAAAGTTTTTGCTTGGCCGGTACCCATACCTAATATATACGAGGCTAGTTCCCCACATCGGAGAAAGGTGTAACTCAGACCATGGCCTTTGAAAGGGGATGGGCTGGAGTCATCGACCCTCATCGGCGTGAAGGTGGCGGGATTGCCTGCGCTCGGGGGCAGCGGGAGCTGCACCCCGGCTGAACAAACCAACAAAAACTTATTCTAATTTCGCGCCAAGTCGGGCGCCACAGCACCTCCGCCCGGTGCTTTCGCAATGAAAAGCGCCCAGCGCCCTCAGTATGAGTGGCGCGGGCGCTACAAAATCGAGGCACCGGCACATTCGCCGAGGGCTTCGCAATGAAAACGCCCAGCGCCCTCAAGTATGAGTCGCGGAGGTGCATAAAAGTGCGGGCACCACGGCACCTCCGCCGGGGGGCTCGCAATGAAAACGCCCAGCGCCCCTCGAGTATGAGTCGCGCGGGGGCGCTTCAAGCCGGGCACCACGGAACCTCCGCGGGGGCTTCGCAGCGAAACGCCCACGCTCTCAGAAGATGGCCTGCGAGCGCGCAAAGCCCGAGCACCACAGCACCTCCGTCGAGGCTCGGCGAGACATCCAGCGCCCTCCGAACATCGAGGCGGCACGGAGGTATAGTAAAGAAAAGAAACCCGGTACCTTCGCCAAGGGTCCGTCATTACAACCACCACCACCTACCAAGGACAAGACCTCATGTGTACAGCCTCAACTCCCACCACCACTTCAAGACACCACCTACCAAAGACAAGACCTCTGCGTGTACGGCCTTAACTCCACCACCACTTCAAGACACCCACCTACCAAGGACAAGACCTCGCGGTACAAGCCTTAGCGCCACCACCACTCCAGGATACCACCTACCCGGGGCAAGACCTCCGCCCGTCTGCGGCCTTAACTCCTCCCACGGCCCAAGATACCACCTACCCGGGGCAAGACCTCCCGTCCGGACAAGCCATAACCGCGCTAAACACTTATGACATCCACTTAACATTAAACCCACACCCAGAAGCAATCCCCGAGCACTATAAAACCAAACCTGCCCCCCCCCTCACAAGTCCCGTGTTAGGAAGAGAGTAGCCATCGGCCACACACACCACCATGCCACCACCCGAGCTAAGCCCCGATCCTATAGGGGCAGATGCCGGGATACCTCCAAGAAACTCGGTCTCCTAATCCGGCGAAGGCACCACAATGGAAAATGTAAAGCTAGCCCCAACCCCCGAGGTAGACTTGCGGCGCAATGAAGAGCAACGGCCTTCACGAGGTGCCCCCGAGGCCCACGAAGCCCCAAACCTCCGCCAAACCAACAAAGACCAAATCTGGAGACAAACTAGAGCATTTGGGTCCTCCAGCTCCACCCTCATGGCTACCCGGGGCACCTCATAAAACCCACGCAATCACCCGGCAAAAGCGCCAGCCAACGGGCCGGAGACTCCTTCGAAGGAGATACCACAATGGAAATGTAACATCCTCCGGTGGGCAGCTTCACCAAAGGAATCAATGTTCCGGAGGGAAAAAGCGAAGCCACGAACAAGGCAGCGAAAGGTCGCCCAACCCGACAACCCGCATGACCGCCACTCAAGCGAGATTAAGGCGGTACTCGGCTCGGGGAACTCACCCCGAGCCACCTCCGCCCAAGAGCTCCAATTGGATGCGGGAACCTTGCTGACCCAAGTCTACGGATAGCCCAGGCAGGGGTCCGCAAGAGCACAAGGCACATCCCGCAGCAACAGCGAGCTTCAACGGGGAACCACGGGGCCCAAGAAGGACCCTCTGCACCCCAAAAGAGCGTGTGCCAAACATAAGAAATAAAAAGTAACATGTACTAGTGGTCAAGTCACCGTCGCCTTGCTGAACCTCGCACCAAAAGAAATAGGGGCGCAGTCTCACTTGTGACTACCCTCGCCTTAGCCTGAGCCTCGCACTAAAAAGAAATAGGGGCGCCCATTTGTTTCCTCGCGACGCTACCGCCGCCTGTAGCGAGCCTCGCACAAAAGAAATAGGGGCGCCACATTTCTCACGCGGCTACCCTACCTAGCCTGAGCCTCGCACTAAAAAGAAATAGGGGGCCATTTGTTTCCGCGGCTACCTACTAGCGTCTGAGCCTCGCACTAAAAAGAAAATAGGGGACGCCACTTTGTTCCACGCGGCTACCTCGCCTTCGCGAGCCTCGCACAAAAGAAATAGGGGGCGCACATTTGTTTCCGCGGCTACCTGCCATGCGCGAGCCTCCACCAAAAAAAATAAGTGCGCGCGGCTGTTTCCGCGGCTAACTCCGCTTAGACCCTACATACCCAACAAATAGGGGGCCCGGCGCTTCACAGCGGCTACCTCCCAGCGCACGGTTTCACTCAATGCGTAGCAAACATAAGACAGACTCTTATAAATACATCACACATCCATTACATCACAACGGCAAGTTACATAGCCCTCAGCGAGGCGGGGAAAGTCCTTGAACACTCCCGGCGCACACGTCCTCCGACCGAGAGGTTACAACCCCATGCAAGATAGCCTTAACCCCAACACCTTCGCGACCCGTTAGGCAAACTCCTCCACATCAACCACCTCCACCAGGCTCCTGCCGCCAGAATGCGGCGGCTCGGTATCAAAAGGCTCCGGCGGAACAAGTGGAAGATCACCTCTCAACACTTTCGATGCGGTACACCCCTCCCGCATGTAAGCTCCACTCGAAGCCCACATCCTCCTATTTGAACAACAACTTCGGCCTCCATGATCGATCCAACAAAATTTGCATGGCCAAAGCGGCGATAACAGCGACACCAAATTAGTCCTCAATATCATCTCCCACCACCAGGCAGCGGCAAAGGCATTACGAAAAGAACTTCGCTCCACTTGGCGGTTTTGTCAAGTCATGAGAACCGCCGAGAAGGCCTCCGAGAGCGATTGGCTATGTCGTTACTTCGAACCCTGCCCCACAAAACGCTCGAAGGGCAGCCCCGGGGAACGCTGCATAGCATGAACCCAAGTCTCCCGAGATAAACACATCTGGCGATTCATCATCGAGCGGAACCGCGTTAAGTACCCTCCCTTGCGGGCCCAGGGTCTGCTTGACCCAACATAATCATTGAGCACTGTTAGCCCCAACTCCAACAAGAACCAAGCTGCGAAAATAAAACGTAGCCCGCAGTAGACAACAATTAGAGCGGGGATAAGCGAAGCTACTAAAGCCATCAATTCATCATTTAACTTTAAAAAGCCCGAAGGCCAAGAGTTTGGCCGATTACCCGCGAATACGGATCTAAGATGGGTGAACCACGGACGGCCTAAGGGAGCCCCTAAACCACCTGCAGCCGGAGGCCGCGGTGGCGTCGGCGGCGGAGGAGTCGTCGGAGAGAAACACGCAGTAGGGGGCGGCCACGGTCTCAGGGGAAGCACGGCGAAGCCGAGCGTCGGCCGGCGCTTGCGAGGTCGAGAAAGCAGCGGCCGGGCGGATAGCGGAGGCGGGCAGCGGTCACTGCCCGAGCGCGGAGGCACGAGAATCGCGAGGAGCGGCCACGGCACCTCAACCCGCCCGGCGTCACGGACCTCTTCGGGGCGAGCCTCGGAGCCCCCTCCGCCGGGGCGGCGGCGGCCGGCGACCTAGAACACCGCCAAACCCGGCCACGTAAGACAGCGAAGTAACAACAAACAAAGAGGAAAAGCGAACAAACAACAAGGAAAGCGAGACAAGTAGGCGACTAACCTTCTGGCTAGATCGGCCTTAGCAAAGTCAGAGCTAGCTCCCGCCCTCCTTCGTACCGAAGCACTTGATGAAGAGCCGTGGAGTAGGCGCTTCACGTCCCGCTCCTCCGCCAAAGCCACGGCCGTCGGGCTGAGAAAGTGGCTGATGCAGGTCCCTCGGCAGCCCGGCTCCCCGTCTGCGCCTCCAGATGGCGGAGCGCCCCTCAAAAGCGGCAGCCGGCGGTGCACAGCTCCAGTCCTTGTGAGCCAACACCTTGGCGGAAATCCTCCACCTCGCCGCATCGAGGCGCCAACAAGCGCGGGGAGTCCCGGGTTCGGCATGAGCGAAGAAGCGGCCCGACCCAAGAAGCGCCGAGGGGCAGCAGAAGGCCGCCTCCAAGTACCATGACAGCTCCGGCTCGTTAAGCTTCTTCACAGAGGCCATCACCTCCGCCTCCCGTGATTACTTGAGCCTCCAGCGCCTGCCCTCCGTCTTGGGCTCGTTCTCCGCCCGAGAACCTTCGCCCCAGGTCACCTCCTTTTCGGAGGCGTCACCCCTCGTGGCTGCCTCCTTAAACCGGGCCTCTGCCCGGCTCTCCTTGAGGTTGTCGGAGGCCTTCCTCATAAGCGTCCTCATGATCGCAGCGAGTCAA
This sequence comes from Hyparrhenia diplandra, assembly GCA_015847255.1. Taxonomy (NCBI): domain Eukaryota; kingdom Viridiplantae; phylum Streptophyta; class Magnoliopsida; order Poales; family Poaceae; genus Hyparrhenia; species Hyparrhenia diplandra. The sequence continues at coordinate 30,438 of JADLZK010004471.1, read as the reverse complement.
CCCTCATGGCGGATAGCGCCCCCAGCGTCGGCCTGGCAACTCACCCGTCTTCATCTTATTCCTCGTGGATGTCGCTGGCGAAGAGGCGATTCGCCACCACCATCTCCCGCTCCGGCCCGGTACCTGGAAGAGCCTTAATAAGCCTCCGCTCAACCTCAGTGGCGAGGGGGGTGTCCACCGGAGGTCACGCGCCCGTGTGCGGCTCACGTCGACATCGTCGATGCCGATCGTCTCTCTCATAGCGTGGGGCAGGTGATGGACCTCCGCTTCCCAGGCGCCTTCCCACTACCCGGAGGAGCCTCGGTCATCCATCACCCCCGCCCACACACGCTGGCACGCCCGATAGGCGGGGCACCCGCGTCTTTCGTGCGGAGGCCATAGCAGATCCACTCCGCGCGCACCGCCGCGCGCGCCGCCATCTTCGTCGGCACCTTCTTCTTCTTCACTCGGAGGGGCCCGCCATCACGGCTCCCCTCCTCAAGCTCCCCGGCTCCGGGAGCCGTCGTCGAGAGCCTCCTCAGCGTCCGCCTCCTCGTGACGGCCGCGGCCTGCCTCCGCATCGTCCGCCTCATCGTCCTCATCGCCGAGTGAGAGCGAAAGTAGCCAAGGTCAGCCGTGCGGGAGCCGCGAGCTCGAAGGCCAGCCCCCTCCGGCCGGCGTGAAGAGGCCGAGAGGGATGAAACGCCCACTTGCCGCCCAGGAGGCTCCCGAGCAGCGGCCGGCGTCGTCGGAGCTTGCGGGACCCCGCTTATGCTTCCCCGCATCCATGGCGTCGGCGTCGGCTCGGTCGGCCAATCTTCATACTCCACCACCGAGCAAGTCGAGGCTTCGGTTCACCGGCGGCGGTCGTCGAGCGGCAGCGGATCCGCTGACCGAAGACTCCAACTTTTCGATAAGAAAATCGGAGCAGCGATCGGCCTCCGCCATCACCCGAGCCGCCCAAATTCCTCCTTGTCACCCTTAGCGCCTCCGGCTGACTCGGCCACACCTTCTCCAAATCAAACTTCACGACCTTGACACCTTAGGCGTACTCACGAGAGATACGCAACCTCATTTGCGGACACCCCCGACCACGCGACACGCACTGCGCCACCGCGAACTCCTCCACCAAGTCCAGCGCGTGAACATGGCGGGGCTGCATGGTGCGGAGGCGTCCAGCTCGCGCATTACGCCTCGGCGTCTTCACCGGCTTCACCCCGCGATGGAGAGGACTGCGGGTACGCCCGTACAGCCACTGCGCCCTCAGCTGGTAGTAAAACCGGTGAGTCCGGCCGATCCGCGCCCACTTGCTCCGCTGCGCCACGGCGAGCCTCCACCCAGCTGCGATGAAGGCTGCACCGCAGCAGCGTGGGAGCGAAAAACCTCCCATGTCCGTGCGACCTCACGGTCGTGGCGGCTAGTAGTGCGGTGTGGGGGCGATAAAGCCATCCACCGTCGGCTCCGGCGCGAGGCGCACCCTACCGCGTCGTCATAAGCCGCGGGAAGCACGGCCAGGTGGCTGGTGGAGCGGAGGTTAAACCTCACTCAACACCCCCAGCACAAAAAGTCACACACGAAGCGGAGCCCAGCGTGGAAAGAACTCCTCGAGGCGATGACCTCGCTAGCCGGGCTGAGCAGCCGTCTCGCCCTCAGACGCGAGCGCTTCTTGTGGAAAAGAACTTCGTGCTCATACGGAACTTCTTCAAGGACTTGTCGATACTCTTGCTCAGGGGGAACTCGAAGCACTCAACAACCGCCTTCGGCCTCATCGTCTCCTTAGTACGAGCCAGCGAAGGACCCTCGAAACCCCGGCGACACGAGGGCAACCTCCGCTAAGAGGAAGCGAGCGGGACCTCAGCAGCCACAGCGGTGGCGAGAGTGTGGAGGCGGAGGCAAAAGTGAGAGCGTGAAAGCGAAAAGTCACAATGCCAAGATCTACAAAGAAAGAAAAAAAAGGTGGCATGATAAAAGAATTAAAAAGAAGAACTTCACTCGGTGTCAGGTATTACTTTTAATTCGAGGTTAAATTATTCGGGCATGGAAAACTTCGGAGTAAATGGGAAGGACCCTTCAAGGTGGTGAATTCATCATCACATGGAGCGATCACTCTTAGGGATAACGAAGGGTAAGTTATTCAAGGTAAATGTGCTTGCCTTAAAATCTTTATGAGCCCAATAAAGAACCAGGAATTAGATGTTTTAGAGTTCTTTATTTTACCTAACCATTAGGCCTTGATCGCGTAGTGTCGGATTTTTCGGCCCAAAAGCACGAGTAATAGACTGGAAATAAACTTAGAAGACCATGAGGCGAAAGCTGGGCCGTGGACTGGTGGGGGATAGCGACCGCCTTAATGGTGGCGGCGGCGCCCGCCCACGTGGCATGCGCGTCCCGCATCTTCCCACGTATCTTCCCTAGGATATCCTACCGAATACCGAACCTTTTTGGTGCGATTCTCCACGTCGGCGTCCCGATAACCCGTCATCCCAACTCCCTTCCAAGGCATTCACGATATATAAACCGACCCATTCCACCTCAAATCTATTCCCATCTACCTCTACCAAGACCGGCGACCCAAGACCTCCATTGCTGCCATGGCCAACCCGAAGATGAGAATGGTGGTGTATGATCCCACCAAGATCACCACGCCACCGCTGCATCGTCGGCACCATCCTCTGCTCTCGTCGTCGTGCGCCACAACCTACACCTCTTGCCCTTATTCCACCACCACAGCCACCATCACGAAACCATCCCCTACTGTTCTCATGGCGAGGACAATTCTCAACGCCCGCCGCGAAGAAGCTATGAAGAAGTTCCCCTCGGTGCCGAGGGCACCAAATTGTTGCCGCCTCGTCCCAACGAGGCGGCTTACGGACGTCAAACGGGACAGGTTCAATAACATCCGCCGGCTGAATTACACACATCCTCGCGTCTCCATTGATGGAGTGCGCGCCTCGCCATCGCAAGTGAAGTTCATCCCACCGCAGGAGGCCGCTGAACGCGCTACAAAGCGTCGTTTTAGCAAGTTCACGATGGCCGACCTCCGCGAAGAAGTCGCGGATTGGAGGAAGCTTCACCTTGACGGAGCATCGTAACTGGAGTGCCACGACGAGAAGCGTGGGCGCTCTAGATAGGCGCATGGAAGACGCTAGAGCTGAGATCGCAGCGTTAGTCAAGAGAGTTGAATCTCTTGAGAACCGCCCGCGCAACTAGGGAAGGAGCCCTAGTAATAAATAGAGTGTTTTAGTTAGTTAGTTCGATTAATTAAACTTAGTTAAGTTAGTTTGTTTAGAAGTTTGCTAGATCGGTTTGCTTGCTTAGATTAAATATTATGTAATATCTTGGTTGAAGTTGATCTTTCTTATTTATCATTTATTTTTCGTTGCAAAGTTTCTTTGTCTCCACCATGATTGTGAATAAAAGGTAACAAGGAAAAAAGTGTGGGGAGGCAGACGAGCGTCAAACGAAGCGTAATGTAACCTGAAAATACCGAAAACCGAAAGATCTGAGGCGAGATCACGCGATGATCTTTAGATCGCCGTGGGCCCCAATGGGACCCACGGCCACTAACCGGGTGGCGGCGCCGTGCCATGTCACCACCTCGGCCTCCCCTTCGTCCCACGTGTCGGTTTGTTCTCCGATCTTTTAATTACGTAACTTTTGTTTCTGTTTCACAAAATACCGAGCTTTTTAATCTCTAATAAATAAATATGAAAAAAAAACGATTGATATGCTTGGTTTAGGTTGGACTCACATAATTCTTTTTCATGGTCTAACTAAATTGTTGAAAACTAAAAGTAAAAGAAAATCCCAAGACACTTAAGTTGTTGTAGAACATGAGATAGAAGATTGGTGAGAGCGATTCTTGATATCTTGTCTCTTGGAGAATTTATTTCAAAAATATTAAAAATGATAGCTACACCTCCTCTTTGTGGTAATTATCCTTCCAAAGCCATGCTTGCTGAAAAAAAACTAGCCATAAGCTACTTATTTTGTATTGAGCGTTGTCAAGTCCTCGTGACCCAAGTTGAGAGACTTACTATGCTTCCATGATCAAGAACACGAACACTCACATATATATATTGCTTTTATCTGTTATATGCTCCAAGTTTTGATCTCAAAATATTAAAGTGTTGATACAAATGTGAGACAAGGCATGGGCTATGCAAAAGTATTGAAAAAAAAATAATAATAATAAGAGATGAAGAATGGACAAGTGTCCAAGGGTGAGTAGAACCCACGTCTCTTAAGAGAGGAAATAAAAGACAAAAGTGCAGGGCGAGCGAGAGCCCACCTCTCCAAAAAAAAAGAAAGAAAGAAAAGAACAAATAAAGATAGCCCATGACCTTACTGCACATAGTATCTTTTTTCACAAAAGAGAAGAAATCTACAAGAGCATAGTAGAATTAGAAAACCAAACACATTTGCACATCTTGATCAAAGAGAATGTCTTTCCTTGGATCCAAAATTGACATTGCAAATATATGCAAGATAAGTATGCTACATCCTTGACATACACAAAACTCGGACAAAGCTTTATTAGAAGTAGGATGTTCTTAAGGGCATTGATTATAAGTGCCTTGTGAGGATCCAAAAATACCACATATAAATATACTAAGTGACTTGAGAGTACCACAAAGGAGGATGGTAAGTTATGTTTCTTTTTCAAAAATCATTGCAAAAATCTCCAGTTGACTCGATTGAGAGGAAAAGGTACTCTATATCAACTATTCTGTTCTCCAACTCCTCAAAATTCTTCGTAGACACAATGAATCCTGCAAATAAATAAGACCATGAGATTGTTTTATGCTTGATGTCTTGACTTACAACTTTGCTATATCCATCCTTTTCTCGAGACGAGTAAAAGCCTAAGTGTGGGGGAGCTTGTTGACACATCTTATAGTATATTTTTTATAGCTCAATTAAAACTAAAATAAGGGTATAAATGAGTATTTATGTAGAACTAGGGGCTTTACTAACAATTTCCATGAGTTTTGGTGAATTATATATTTTTCAGGGATTCACAGGTAAAAGCCCAGTTTTTGCACCCCATACGATAAAGGACGTGACCGTGAAGCAACCCAACTTGAAACCCACGTAAGAAGACCTAGAAGACTCCGGAAGCCAAGCAAGACCCGGGCCGGGCCCACTGGCGTGATGGACGGTGGCATAGGCCTGGCGGCCCGCGTACTGAGGCCCCCTGCCGACCTCTGTTCAATGTCGGTTCACAACCGCCATTGAGGATCAATCCTATCCATCCATCAAGGTCGGTTTCATCCAAGGGCTACGGTTCATCGACCCCCCGGCTATATAAGCATGCCCCCCGGCCCCACCAGTGCAATGATGGTTCATTAGTTCATTACTCCATCGACTCAACTCGATCAACAACCTATGCCCTAGCCTCTAATTAGAAGAGCTCTAGATCTAGTTGAGAGAGAAGATTATCAAGTTGAGAGACTAGTTCATAGCTCCCTGCGAGAGTAGCTAAATCTAGTCTTGTTCGAAAGATAGAGATTGAGTGGAAGGAGAAGTTAAGGGGAAGCTCAGAACCCATCGGTGTCTCCTCTTAAGCTTGTACCTCTGGGATCAAGCCTCCATTGGAGCTTGTTCCTAAGACAACTACTGATGGATCAACTTCTTATTTGAGTAAGTTTACTTGTTTATATTATTCTTGTGGTTTGCGACTCTTTTAGAGTACTTCGATTCTTGTCACTCTTGGATTGAGGTTGCTACCCCTAGTGTGAGCGTGGTGCTTAGACTAGATAGCTCGTAGATGCACCCTACCTTCCGGATTGTGGTAACTAACGTAGGTGACTTATAGCTGCGTTAACTCTTTGTATTCCGCATCCCGTTGGATAGGCCTCGGTAGAACCTGTTTGCTAGGAGTTTGCACTCTTTGCTAGTGTCTTTCTCCTTGAATAATGTTCCCATAAGAAATATTCACAAGCCTTACAAGGATATCAATTAGACAACCATAGCCGTCTTCTTAAAGATTTATCAACTTCCTTCCTTGTTGAGATTCTCAGGCCTTAGTTATATCTTCAATATTCGTAAACCTTTCTCCTTGTGGATTCGATATTTACAACCCATTTCCTGGGTGAAGTGCTCACCGGTATCCGTGCGCTTGTGGATTATACAAATCATAAATATTTACGTGGCTTAACTTTTACCAACAACAACCGGTGGTGCAATAACCCGTACCGGGGCGATTCCCACTCGTCCTGGATCCGGTGATCGGACGCTGGCGCTTCGAGAAGGTCCTCATCGACGGAGGGAGTGCCCTCAACATGCTTGTTCGGAACTTCGATGAAAGCTCACGGATATCACCAAGGGGCGACCTCAAGCCATCGACCATCCGTTACGGGAATCACGCGGGAGAATCATCCACTCCTCTCGGGCGGGTTACGCTCGCGTACAGTTCGACAACGCTAAGCACCACCGCATCCGGTATATGAATTTCGTCGTCGCCGACTTGAGTCATCGTACCATGCCATTATCGGGCGGCTGGACTGACCAGGGGCTTATGGCGATCCCGCACTTCGGCTACCTCATCCTCAAGATCCCCACGAGAGAAGGGGTCCATACATGCAGAGCCAATGTACACATGGCGTTCATCTGCGAAAGGAGGGCCTCGACAAGCGAGAGTTCATCCTCCGGTCGATACGACAAGAGGAGGTCATCAAGAAGCGAAGAACCCCCTCCGACCTCGAGATACCCGAGGAAGAGCGGACGAAGAAGACCACCAAGCCGTCGGATACTAAAGATATCCGGTGGTGGAGGGCGACCGTCCAAGGCGACCAAGATAGGCATCAACCTTGACCCAAAATAGGAAGGCGGCTCGTCCGGGTTCACGAGGAGAACGTGAGCATTTTTCGGCGTGAAACCAGCGGACATGCCGGAGTACCTCGGAGCGGATCGAGCCCGCCCGTGTCAAGCCGGCGGCGGGCCGTGCGCCCGGGGAAGATCGTCATTTCAATAAAGAAAAATCAGTTGCTATTAAAGCGAAAGTAACTAGGCTACTAGGCTGCTGGTTTTATTAAGTGAAGTGTATCATCCCGACCGGATAGCTAATCCGGTCCTTGTAAAAAGAAGAATAAAGAGTGGAGGATGTGCGTTGATTATACCGATCTCAATAGGGCTTGCCCTAAAGACCCTTTTGGTCTCCCGCGTATCGATCAGGTTGTCGACTCCACTACAGGTTGCGAGCTACTCAGCTTCCTGGACTGCTACTCGGGCTATCATCAGATTGCCCTTGCGGTCGAAGATCAGGAGAAGACTTCCTTCATCACTCCGTTTGGTGCCTACTACTACAATACTATGTCGTTCGGGTTAAAGAACGCCGGAGCTACCTACCGGCCGGGCTATCTGGCGGGCTGCTTAGGGAACCTTATCCCCAACCTCGCTCGGGGCTTATGTCGACGATGTCGTGGTGAAGACCCGAGCGCCCTATCCCTGGTTGACGACCTTGCAAGGGTGTTCGCTAAACTAAACGAGTACCAGTGGAAACTAAACCCGGGAAAGTGTGTTTTTGGCGTCCCTTTCGGCAACTTGCTCGGCAACATCGTTAGCGGATGAGGTATTGAGCCGAACCCGAGGAGAAAATCAGCGCCATCATGCGGATGAAACCGCCCCCGAAACGTTAAAGACGTCCCGTAAGTTGGCTGGATGCATGGCGGCCTTGAGTCGTTTAGGTCGCACGGCTCGGTGAAAAGGATTGCCGTTCTTCAAACTCCTTCGCAGGGAGGGCTTTCAGGTGGACCAACGAAGCTCAAGAGGCTTTCGGCGGCTTCATAAAGTTTCTCACCACACCGCCGGTGTTGGTGGCCCTCAATGACGAGGAGGAGATCTTGCTCTACATCACAAATGACCAACCGAGTGGTTAGTCTTTTTTGACGGTTGTCGAAAGCGCTGGAGGAAGGGCATGTGTACCCGCCCCGGCGGCGGTCTACTTCATCGGCCAGTGCTTGAATGATTCAAAGCAAAGGTACCTACATATCCAAAAAGTTGCTCTACGGGGATTACGATCACGTCCGCGCAAGCTATGGCATTACTTCGACCTTCACCCAATCACCGTGGTGTCGGATTACCCATTGGGCGGCGTCTGCGGAATAAGGATGCCAACGGTGCGCATATGCAAGTGGGCAATCGAGCTCGGCCTGTTTACTATCGAGTACAAACGGGGGAGTACAATAAAGTCACAAAAGCGTTGGCGATTTCATTTGCGAGTGGGCGAACCTCGAGACACCCCTCAAAGACACTAGCCGAGAGCGCCGACAATGTACCGGCGGTTCGCTCAACATTGACGGGCCGGGTGCCGGCGTCTACATCATATCACCCTCCTGAGACACGCTCCGGTATGTTCTCTGGATCCACTTCCGGCAAATAATGCCGCGGGAGTACGAGGCTGCCATTCACGGCCTCCGTATCGCCGTTCAGCTTGGGGATTCGCAGTTGCGGGTTTTCGGGGACTTGGCGTTGTTGATCAAGCGGGTCAACAAAGATTGGGATTGCAAGAGCGAAAGATGGATGCTTATGTGGCCGCTATAAGAAAGTTGGAAGGCAAGTTCTACGGGCTCGGCTTTGATCATGTGGTTCGGGATTATAACCAAGCCACCGATGAACTTTCCAAGCTCGGCTCTTCTCGTGCAAAGATACCGGCGGCGTCTTAAATCGAAGATTTATGGAAACCGACCATCGGTGATCCTGCTGGGGCCTCCGATCAAGACGACCCGACCACATAGTCGCCACGTTATCAAATACGATCGGCGAAGATTGGCGGGTCTCGATTATCAAGTACCTACGGGGAAGCTCTTGTTCCCGAGGATAAACGCGGGCAAGAGCGCCTCATCCGCCCAAAGCATGAATTACGTCCTAGTCGACGGTTTCCTCATGAGAAAGAGTCACGGGGGACCGGGTCCTGCGAAGTGCATATCCGAGGAGGATGGTATAAAGGCGCTCGGCGAAATCTATGGTGGCACTTGCGGTAATCATCTTTGCTTCTCGTACTTTGGTCGGCAAGGCTTTCCGTGCGAGGATTTTCTTGGCCGACAGCGGTCGCCGATCACGAGAACACACAGTGCGCCATTGCCTGAACTGTCAATTCTTCGCCAGCGCACACACGTCGTGGCGCCACGACGAGCTCCGGACCATACCAGCGGCATGGCCTTTCTCGTGCTGGGGACTCGACGCCATAGGGCCTTTCAAAGTGGCCCCAGGTGGTTTCAAGTGGATCCTTGTAACACCCTGGTGTTAAGCATGTCATTAGCATCTGCATTTCATGAGCATAATCATCATTTAGTCACATGCATCAATGCACATAAAATGATACATGTCATTTGCATGTTTAGTTGCATTGAATTTGCTTGTCATGCTTTGTCTTAACATTTTATGTATGAAATGCTTGCATAATTTGTTGTTTAATATTTATTTATTCTTAGCTATGTTTAGGAGATGTTTTAGAGCAAGGTTGATGTTGGTCATGTTCCCTAATTATGTTTTATAATGATAGTTTGACTTGATTTGACCATGATAGTGCTTTGTCTTGTTTTGATTAAAAGTCCTAGCTAGGGTTTATGCATGTGTGTGCACTCTTCATGAAATGTGTGGATAGTTTGGTGTAGAACAAAAGATGTTATAGGATCGTTTCATGAAAGTGAGTGGATCGTGTCCGAAAAGTCAAAAATAGTTTGATTTGAATGAAATTAGGGTTTGCTTTGGCCATCGGAGTAGTCAAACTTCGACTGATCGTAGTTTCCAATCTAGACCGAATTAGGAAAAAGTTTGTATAGGTGAAATGTTCAGAATTTTGTAAGGAACATTTCATTCAATATAAACTTTGGCTAGTTTTGCATGTATCTCGAGGAACAGCATGAAATAGGTCGATTAGGGTTTAGAAAACAGTTTTTAGTGACGCTCTGCTTTTGGCCGTCACGAAATCGGCCACCGCCGCCGCCACGTCCGTGGCCAGGCGTGCTGTGTGTCGCGTGTCGTCGATGATCCCCGCGCGTGCCTTGTCGAAGAGGGCAAGCACGCCCGTGCTTCCCAACCACCCCTCGCGCCCTCTCCTTGGCCTCTCACGCGAAACGGCGAAGCGGCGGCAACCCGGCGCGCCATGGCGCTCACCGCGCCGCCCGCCATTCCTCGCTCACCACGCGTCGAAGCGCTCCAAAACTCACCACGAGCTTCGCCTACATCCCCTCCACCTCGATGCCTAAGCCGCCGAGCCAAGGAGCCGTAAAACGCCGCATCGTGCGAAGTTTCCCTCTCGGAAAAAAACCGACCGGCCGGGCTCCGCCCGCCAGCCGACGCGCCCAACCGCCCGCCGTCGTCGATTCCTTACGTGCACGACCCGCCACCTCGCTAGCTACCATTTCGAACCATTCTTAGTCCATCGGGGCGTGAAATGACCGAATCGGCGTTTCCGCCGCCGCGCCGGCCTCACCGTGGCCAGCCCCGTCCCAGCCTCCTGGCCAACCTAGCATGCGCACCATGACCGCCTCTACGTCCTAGTGGTGAAACCCTAACCGGTTGGACCCGCCTTGGCCCCACATCGCCGAACGCCGGCCATGCCGACGCTGCGTCTGTTGCCACCCGGTTAGCGTCGTCGTCAAGCACCTCCCGCCACGGTTTTCTTCAATTAAGTTAGGGGTCTTCATCGCCTCAACCTCGCGAAGCGGTGCTCGCCTCGCCCGACCCCCCTGCTGTGGCCGGAAACGCCCTCGCCGCCGCCATGCGGCCGCCGCCGCCGCCATGGGCGCCGGCGAGCCCACGCCGGTGCTTCCGTGCCAACCATGGGCACCATCGGGTGCGCCTCGGCGAGAGGAACCCAACCGCGCCCATAAGCGCCGCCCGAAACCCCGCCATCGATGAGATCCATCGCCGGCAGCGCCGCCCCCCGCCTCTGTCTCTATGACACGTGGGCCCGGCCTGTCGAAAAAAAACAATATCCTTTATGTTTTATTTTCTGATTTGAGTGCATGTCTTGTTTAATTCATAACTTGGTCATTTTAGCTCCAAATTGAGTGAGACAAATTTTGTCATGTTTGTTATGCTCTGATCTATGATAGAAAATTATGAGATGCCATGTTCTGGTAGTTTTTATATTTATTTATATTTATGCTAGTAAATGCCATGAAAATAGATAAATGCATATCTTATTTCTCGGTGCATGATAAAATAGGGGTCCCTGTGTGAAATGTTCATGTTTTGTGATGTGCATTAGGGGAAAAATGTGTTGACCCTAGGTTCTGTGGTGGAAGTACAATTTTTGATTTATGTGCTATTTACCATGTTTTCTTAGGAAATTCATAGAAAAATAATTATTAGGGTTTTGGATGTGAGACTTGGTGAGATTGGTTTTGATAGGTTTTAGTAGCCTGTCATACTCAGAAATCTGTTGTCTGACACTTTTCATAGTACAAAGTATTTTCATGCCTAGTTTGAGTGCTAGCATGTTATTTTTGTGTAGGACAGTCTATGCATGATCTTGCCATGAGATTTTTATGGTAGCCTTGTTAGACCATTAGCATGCTCCTATAATTTTTGTAGAATTTCCTGAGGTGTTTATGTATTTACCACCCTTATGTTGCATGGAAAATAGCTTAGAAATACATGTTTATATGAAGGTAATGTGTATTAGTATTTTTATTGTTTGTTCCTAGCATGAATAGGACCTGTTGGTATGGTTGGTTTGCTAGTCTTGAGTTTTTGGTAAACTAGTTTAATTCTGGCCTTTATATTTAAGGGTGTGCATATGTAGTGTTATTTAGGGAATATCATTTCATGTGCATTAGTTTATCTTTTGGCTTGTTCAGTAGGGTTATTTGATAGATTATGACTTGGTTTGCTTGCTGGAAAAGTCCCAAGTGAAGTGCATGCTTGGATGAATTAGTATGAGAGTTGTAAGTTATAGGTTGCCTGAAAATAGAGCCGCTGTTTTTGCTGTTTTCTAGGCTGTAGATGTTGGAATCTGGTCATGAGTGTGTGGAATGTTTTGTAGATAATTTCGTTAGCTTTCCAACGCATATTTGTTTGCTGCATTTGGAGTTATAGAACTCCCTGTGTGACTATTTTAGTGACAGCATGTCTAGCTGCCATTTTCTAGTGATTAGTGAAATAGGGTGTTTGCTGATGTAGATTATTAGGATCTCTTGTGTAGTTATAATTGTGTTTCTACAGAAGAGATATCCACTTACTATTATCATACATCATAATGCATTCATCCATTTCTTGTCAATCGTGCATTCCTTAATATTCATCCTTGCATACATATTCATATTGGATCGAAGGAAAGAGAGTACGTGGAAATCAAGGAGCAGCAGGAAGGAGAAGTACACATCTAGAAGTGCATCAAGGGAAGGTCCCCGAAGAATCAGAGCACGTCGTCAAGCTGCTGAAGTGCCCAAGGCATCTTCTAAGCCTCTTCTAAAGGCAAGCCCCGGTGCATGCTGCCCTTTCCTATGCTTTCTAACTAAATTGATTTGCGTCCTTTTTATATGATGATGCATTAAGTTTAGGAAAATGGTTGAAACCGTTGATGCACAGATATCCTTGTTGAAGTTATTATCCTATCCTATTTAGAGGTCTAGGTTGTAAATGCTCAGTATGGTGATTGCAGTAGACAGTGATTCCGGTCACTTGAGAGGATGTTTGTGGTTAGTCACATGGGTGACTAACGAGCTGCTGCTGAAAACCTGAATAATAAAACATGCTTAGATCGGATGGATATTGTGGTCTTTCCATCTGATCGATTAAGGACTCATACTTTGTCGGAATGTGGTCGGAAGTTGAACGTACCTGTCATATAGTAGGCTCCGCCGGGTCGTGAGCCACGAAGCTCGTGGGAATGTTAGGGGCCGGCTTTGCTCGCTTTATCGCTCCTCCTTTGGTGATGGTAGTTGGGGGATTTATTGGGCGCAAGAAGATGCGCACGAGGCGTCGTCCTCGTTGTTTCGCTCACTTGGCGGCCCGAGAAGGAGGGGGTAGCCGGCAAGACCGAGACTTTACGTCCCCGTAACATCCCGGGAGTGATCGGTCCGCAAATGGAGACGTAGACCTGGTTTATGACGGGGTATTCGCCAGCTGGTTTGCAATCGATTCGAATCGCCATCTCTCCTGGATAGTGAGAACCCGGGGTGCGTCCATGGCAATGTAGTCTTAATATTACAATACATGTTATATTTATCATGCTGCTGCTGTTAAAATTATGATCAAGTTACTTATGCTGTTATTTATATTACTGAGCATATGTCTTAACCTTGACTATACAGGATCTATGGTTATGTATATAATAAATAACCTTTTAACTTGGAAGAACTCAAGTAGTATGTGTAGGTTCACTAATCAACTTTATTTCTGAAACTAAATGTGAGTCAGCCAGCTCCAAATAAAGCCAAGCATGATCCTTGGAGTCTTTTCCTTATTTTTCTGGTTCCAGACGGGTAAGTCTTGCGGAGTACAATTGAGTACTCACGGGTTTATTCCCACTGTTGCAGGTGACTCCGTCTAGCATGATCCTAGCCTGTTGTGTGTTTTCTTTGTGGTGAAGAGTAATGCCTAGGGCATGGCAGCCTCTATATTTCCCCGTCTCATGCTATTACGGGGGTTGACACTATGTTGGCACTATCTTATTTTTACTTACTGTACACAACTATTTGGGTTTCGAAAGTTATTGCTTCCGCACTCTGAACTACTTTTGGAACAAATGTGTACATCGCACCGATTATAATATATTGAATTTGGTTTAAGATACCCCGATTTGAACTCATCGAGCTCAACGATCCTTGTTGTATTGTTGATGAGTTTGAAATCACTTTCGGAGATTTCCGAATACCGGGTTTATATGGACTCAAGTGTAGACTGCGATTGCTTCGGTAATTGCGAATTATACTTGATTTCTTATAAATTGGTCGGCTCACACATCGGCATCGGAGCTTAGTTCAGATTTAAAAAATCGATCCGGTGTTTAAATTAAAATGAACCACTAATCTTTTGTGAAAATTTTTGCGAAACAAAATCTTTTTCGTGGGTGTGAGTAAAAGATTTGCAAAATTAATAGTGCCATGGTCATAACCTTATGCCCAATTAAGGACAGTCAGGTGGCCTTACTAACTTGGGAAGGGTGATTGTATCATATTTCGTTGTTTGTGCTTGGTTGCCGCGGCGCCGTGAGTACGGGGCTACTCACTTGGAGTAGTCATGTATGGATCGAAATACCTCTACGCCCCAGGTAAATGATGTTCAATGCCTCTACGCCCAAGGTAAAGATGTGAGCTGTGAGAGCATGATCGGACAAACGCCGGTCTAGGGGTAAAAATAAAATGTTTTGAGAGCTCCGTGGTCCGGGTAGTGCCCCCCATAGACTTGTGTATGGGTACACAGGTGTGTTTGGGTGTAAAATGTGTTTTTCCGCAAGGTATGCGATGCCGTCGGGTGGACCTGACGAAGCAGGTATATGCAATTTAAATTCGTGCATTGCATAAATATATTGTGGGCTGAAATGAAATTGCAGGTACACTAACCACGCAAAACGTGTAGATCGACTAGCTACGACTTGTTTTCTTTTGAGAGAACGTTGGTTGTGCCACCACTTATATCGAGTAGTAACTGATCTTTCCTATTGCTGTGAGGACGTAAGTTACGTTCATGCATCATGTTTATAATGGTTATCGCATTCATGCATTCACATAAATAAAATGGAAATGCATTCCTTTTTCTTTCCTTTTCTTCTCTGGTCGTCCCTTGTTAAGGTACTCGTCCCATTTCGATAAAAGTGATCAACTTAAGTCTTGCTCTAACAAAGATCACCAAACCTTGTTACCAATGGCCCTTGTACCAAGTAACTAGTAGTGGTTGTTTCGATAAGAAGCCTCATGACGCAGAAAACCTAGAGCCTTGAAGGGTACAACAACACCAGAATTCTCAGAGATGACCTGAAGTGTTGCTAATTGGATCCAAATGAGGGTACAACTTTGATGAAAGGCATGGTAGCTTATGCGAGACCAAGAGTACCATGTTTGCCACATTTTGGATCATGAATGGCAAGGAGTACCAGTACAGGAATACCCTGGTAGTGGCTGCTAAAAGAAAAGTGAGAGCAGACTAATGCCAGAAGGACAAGCGGAAGGTCACCAGCATGTTTCACCAGATGATAACTAACGAAGACGCTACCTTAGGGAGTGCAGAATGGAGCATAGTAGCAACTCGAGGGTTACAAGCTACGCAAACGACGTCGGAATGATTGAGACACCATGAATTGTGAGAAAAAGAAGAATCCAGCTCAAGTAATTATTGTTGAACCTACAACATCAATGATTATCTTGACCCCTAGAAAGACTAACCTATAGTACCCCACGATAGTGTTAAAAAGAGAATTGGACCTAGAGCCAAGGTTAGCTAGCACAACCTATAGGGAGACCAACCTAGCAGTACTTGGAGTACGAGTGAAGAGCAGGAATGATGTCTATCCTTTCTGACACAGGACTTCGGAAATGAGATGTCAGAATGATCCATTGAGACAGCAGAATTAGGAGGTGTGCAAAGGATTTATGAGATGCATCATAGCTACAAAGAAAGAAGCATTATTGGTTGTCCAATGCACACTGTCTTCATGCACTGTGAAGAGGATGATGGTTCAGAGGATGCTAATGATGGAGGTCACATGTTGAACGCTTCAGTGGACGTCAGTAGATATGTTTCGTCTCCATAGATGTACGCTAGATGTTAAGTTTCTCATGTGATCCTTGTTGAGAAATGTATCTTAGCTTTATCGTTAGCATACTCCTTCTCATGAGACTTTATATCGACTACGGATTCTTTGGAAGTGAAGTAATGGATTAACACTCAGACTTCATTAACCGAACTACCAACCTCGATGGATTTCGTGTAGGATACAAGCTCCATGAAAATTTTGTGCATTATGCGTGCACTATACACAGTTTTGGGTGTATTAGTGTTGTGGTGATATGATGATTAAATTATGGTTACCTTTATTTGTTGACTTCTCCATAAATTCAGTGTAGCTATAATTTAATATCCATCTTCACTATTGGAATTATCGACTTGTAATCACCACTAAGGACATTTGGAGATGCCTCAGATCCAGCATTCAGTTAGAGAAGAGAACCGCAGTTACCACCACGCTATCTTTTTTAACTAGGAGTTGTTCTTTAACTAGCTCTTGGGAGAGTTACGCAACATTTTTGTGCAACTCCATGTAGGGTTGTTGTGGACACCATGAGAGTGAGGTAATCGGTGTAACACCCCAAAAGATTTCACAGATACCAAACCCCTTTTGCCTCAGAGAAGCAAACAAGTAACTTGACCATTGGAAAGCAAGTTTGGTCTATGTTGGATGGCGAAATATTGAAGAATGAGTATACCACCCACTTGTTGGATGGACGGGTAGGAATACGGTGTTCTCACCATTGTACCATTTACCAGTTAATGCTTCTATTACCTGGACTAGGCCTACACAAACTTTTGTGAGGCTTATAAGTACATCGGTGGGATCACTATGTAGCGGATGATCTTATGAGGGCAATGCAGAGTGCCAAAACAATAACTTGGTACCTACAAGCTTCCGACAAAGTAATTCTGCTCTACCCTAGAGTACAAGAACCCTGAAGGTAAGGAGTTAGTTAGCTTCAGAGAGGACTCAACGTCAAGATGCAAAATACCATTGGAACTTCATACAGGGGAACCTTCCATATGTCTTCATAGGGTAGACAATGATAACAACAATTGTTTTGCCACCAGGATCATGAAGAAACCCCTTTTTAGGATGGCTTAGCTTGGGAAGACACTTCCACTGCCCGTTGATCGACTATCCTTGTTAGTTGCAAGTTTTCAATATGGACCATCACCGAAGAAGTCACAATATGGAAACCTTTGGTACAAGAAATCCTATGCCACTCTAATGTAGAAGAGAAGGACTGCTTAGAGTACTACGTATAGATCCCTTTTAGGAAACAATCGCAAAGACTATGAGAAGCTCGGACACTTATTATGGTTTTTGTCCACACCCAAGGAAGAACGGGACCAACAAAACCGAGTTTGAACAAGCTCATTGTACCAATACTGAAGAGATCCAAGAAGAAGGGCCGTAACCATCAATACGTGCCTAATCAATAATTTTAATGCTATTGTTTTGTTTGACCTCGAATCTTTACATTCGTTTATGAGTCGAACATATATACAAGAGCATCATGGATAGATGATTGAATTGGAACTTGGATATCATGTCAGTTGGCAGAGTGATCAACTTAGCGCGCAGAGAATGAGCAATACAAGGATTAGATGGAGAGTTAAGAAAATCTTAACTTCTCTGATAGTATTGTCCTGTTGGAGCTAGGATGTCATTTTGGAATTAAGTTGGACGAATATAATGGGGAGCAATTATGAACACTTTGACATGAGCAACTATCTTGAGAGATAATCATGCACCAATTGCCCATCAAATCTTCGCTACGTTGAAATTTATCAGTACCTCGGATATAGATCATGGTATGTTAAGTTCCGGATGTTTCTCTTGTGAAGTTGCTAGGATCTCATCGGCTAAAGGTGTGAAGATTTTGATAGAATTAGTACTAGGAAACGACACTTGTTTCTAGAAGATCCTATGGGATACCATCAAACAAGTTAGCCAAATTGAAGCTACAAGTGCAAGATTTATTGGATCAATCCCTAGAAGGTGTGTGGATTACCGACCACTCAATGCGATGCGATTAAGAACAAATATTCGTTTTCCGGCATTGACATTCTCTTGGTCGATTGTCAGATGCTAAGTAGATCGATCTTCATCTTGGTTACCAGCGATACAAGATTTGACCACAAGACGTTCTGAAGACCGCTCCTCCGCAAGGTATATGTTTGTATGAGTATTTTGTCATGTCCTTTGACCTGACAATTGCTCCAGTTTATTTTATGTACCCAATGAAATTGGTATTCACGCCCAAGTTTTAACTTAGTGGTCATGTTTACCGATAACATTGTGGTACATTCAGAGACGATGGAGACTATGTAGAACTCCCCTGCGAATAATGATGACCGACTTCGAGAGAACACCGGCGCTATGATAAGTTCTAGCAATTTAGAAAATTCAGTTGAAGAAAGTGCAGTCTCTTGGACATGTCTTACACAAGACGATTGTTGACTGGTCACCAACGACATATTTTTAACGTCAACATTCTACCAATAAGGGGTGAAACTATACCTTACTACACACATATACATTTATTATTGACATAATTCCACTTGTAGTGCCAAATAATGTTTTGCAGGGATTTATATAAAAACCAAGTGGAAAATGCACCAAACGAAAGTGCATTCCTCGAGAACATCAAGCCCAAGGGAGAAAAGTCCATAAAATATCAATATCCAAGCACAAGCCCAAGAGGTCGAGGCCCGAGTCCAACATGAAATGATAAACGGACCGCGGGACATGGGTTCAATATTTTGGGCATAACTTTCTCATACGAAATCGATTTCAGCGAAACGAATACTCGAAACGAAGCTAACTCCGAGGCCCACGTGCTCATGCAAAGTTTCAGCCCAAACGGACAAAATATTGGTGCGGGCGCACCTTAGGGTGCGCGCGCACACCTCCCGGAGGCCAAATCGGCCCATCTTCGATCTTCTCGACCCAAAAGTTTGGAGGCGGTGTTTGCTTGCCCGGAAAAACGGTCTGCGGGGATTAGTACCAAATGGCTTAGCCAAGAGAGGATCCCATGGTGAAGGTCCTATAAATAGATGGGCACTCCCTCACTTGTAACACACACCACACAATGTTGCCTCTCTCTTCTTCTTCTTCTCCCTCCTCTTCTTTTCTTCTTCTTCTTTCTTCTTCTTCTTCCTCTTCTTCTTTTTCTTCTTCTTTTTCCTTCTTCTTCTTCTTCTTCCTCTTTCTTCTTCTTTTTAGTTTGTACCTAGGAGGAGTTGGGCAAAGAAATAAAGGAGACAAGACATTTTGGAGCTATTCGGTATGAGAAATTTAGAGTTCTTCATCTTGTTCTTGTTCTCTACTTATCAATATAGTCATGTTCTTGAATTAGAGTAAAGTTCTTGTGATATAATCTTGGTTGAAGAACTAGTCTATAGTTCCTATATCATGATCTTGTCTTATAGAACTTCGTGCTTAATTTATCATACATACATGTTTAGACCAAAGAGCTAGATCGATATGATGAGTTCTACCTAGAGTTAGCCTTGGTTGATGTTGGGTTGCGGATTGATAGTCGTTCCTTCGGGGCGGTGCTCGTAGAAGGACCCGGGGCGGGTAAGCCTTGTTAACACATCGAGTAATAATCACTAGTGTAGACGTGGTGTCCGGGCTAGGGGTTGCCTATCTTTTGTGGCGCATCCCACGGTTGAGGGGGTAGGCGGCTTGGTCGTGAGAAAGCCTTGTCCGTCCCTTTGAAATCCCCCACGTTCGGGTGCGGCGAAGTGCTAATTGCCGGACAATCGCTTCTTGACGTGGGCCGGTGCCCGTAATTCGCGAGACCTTGGCGATCTTGAATTAGAATCTCTAACAGATTGAACATGTGTGTATTATCTTGACATGACTATCTAGGATATGCCCATTAGATTTATTCTTTTATTCATTCTTTTATATTTATCCTTGAGATTGGCTCGAGTGTGTGTGTCAAGTTATCCTACTACCTATTTTATTTTACCCCTATTATGAGCATTGGTCTATTATATATTCGTGTCATCTTGACCATGTCCGAATTAGAGACTTTTACACCATGCCTTCCTTTGGGAAAAATATAAATAACGATACCCCAATACTTCCGGTGAAATGCTACAATGATAGATCCGCGGCGCTTGATGAATATCTTCTTTGGCAAGATCTATCACCGTTGACGCCCCATTCGGATCACCGACATGGTGGTTTTACTTGGGAATGTCGGGCATTTCTGCTTATTAGAGATGGGTTCTAAACTTTTCTAGTGATTGCGCTTAAGAAATGCAACAACGATATTGTTGTGGATCCAAATCTAGTCCGAGTGACTATGAATTTGAAGACAATAATGTTTGTCACTATGATTTGGAGTTTTTCTTAATAGTCAGTTATCAATTTATAACCGACCTGAGATTCCCGAATCCATAACAACGTTGTTGTAAAGGATGGAAAAATTCGTGTGAACACCGAAGTGTGAGACGACTTTCGTACTTTGCGAGGAGTTGTTAACAATCACTCTAGTGTCCGCGGCACGGACATGGAGGAACCTTTTGATGTGTTTTGTGACGCCTATGATTCAAGTTTGGTGTGCACTTATACAAGAAGGACGGGTAATTATTATGCTTCGTGGCAACTAAGGAAATTTGAGGTGAATTACCCAACACAGGAATTGGAAATTTCAGCTATAAGTGCATACTCCGAAGGATTTGTGCCGCTAACCTACTCGGATGTGTGTGTCGTGTTTATGCCAACTACAAGGATCTTGAATTGACCTTCACTTGAGACGTGCTAAAGATGAGACAAAGAAGGCAGATAAAGAGGGTATCTTAGGACGAAATTGGAAGTGCCTTACCATTCATGCCATCCAAAGGCTATCACAGTATAGATACCAAGAGTCCGAAGGCACATTGCACCCTTGATACTCCATTGTTAGAAAAAGGATTCAACTTGATGCACCCTCCAACGTGCATAACGCTTGGTTAAAGTTCCTTTGAAAGACACATAATCAAGGGACCTGAAAATAGACAGAAGCAATTCCTTCATCAATCGAAAACTCAAAGAACAAGGAGAGCACACTTCAAGATTGAAAAAAATATATCCAATGGTTGACGACCGTCATGTTATGAATAAGGATAAGAGAGCTCAGAGATCGGTCTTCCAAAAATCACTCTTTTGCCTCTTGAATCATGTGATACTTCTTGTTTTCGTAACCCTAACTTGCACGTGATACTTATCCGTGCAAGGTCCGTCAGTGTCTTGTTTAATATCACATTGGTTGTAGAATTGCTATGGTGTTGTGATTTATAACCAATGGTGCCGCCGACGAAAACCAGAGCCTCCCCGGATCGCAGCACAAGGTGTGCCGCCAAGCACGCTATTTGGTATCGTCGTTACTAGTCATGACTCATTGTCAAAACTACACTAGTGTGTTGTTTCTATAGATACTTTCCTTGATCATCTATTCTATATCCTGTTGAATGATCTTCATACAATCCTTGAATTTGAGCTTTGCCTTGGAATGGCAAATAAGATAATTTTTGGAAGAACAGGCCACTGACATCAACATTAACAGACTACAAGAAGAGATAAACAAAGGGAAGTTGTTGACCATCTCCATGGGTAGTGTCACTTTTTATGGACATGTGTCACTTTTATTAAAGCGAAGATAGCACCCAATGCTCATGGGTTGAACAGTTGCAAGACAAATAGAGATTTACATTAGTTATCTCAATCAAATGTTAGATTCAGAATCTCTCAAGTCTAGCAAAGATGGTAATGGTTGAGATATCTCAGCATCTTAGCCAGTAGGCTCCAACACCTTAGAAGAGTTATACCAATAAGCACAGAATATTTTTGGATTCCAAGATAGAGGCTACGATTATCTCAAGCATCACCCAAGAAGAGCAATTGAAAGCTGTGGAATTGAAAGAAGGTTAGCCCCAAGATGATAGGTCCCTATCTAGGAAAAACTAGTTTAGCAAGTGCAGTTACCTAGATTTATGAAGGTAAGTTTCAGTTTCTTTCATGGTTACAACTGGAGAATGTTTGAGAGTACTTGAAAAATGTATTCAAGACAGAGAAATTCAAGTCAACATCAACTTGACTTATTTTGAAGAACCAATCTGAGTTTGGATGTCAGAGGAAGAGCAACTTATCATGTGATTGGAAGGTCATACAAGATTCCATAGAGGGCCCTAATGAGAATGATGCCACGTAGGATGTAGAAAGGTATCTTCGTGAGACTTATCCCATGTTTTTCAAAAAATGCTATAACACCAAATCTCGGACGAGATTTCTTTAAGGGGGAAGATTTGTAACACCCTAGTGTTAAGCATGTCATTAGCATCTGCATTTCATGAGCATAATCATCATTTAGTCACATGCATCAATGCACATAAAATGATACATGTCATTTGCATGTTTAGTTGCATTAAATTTGCTTGTCATGCTTTGTCTTATCATTTTATGTATGAAATGCTTGCATAATTTGTTGTTTAATATTTATTTATTCTTAACTATGTTTAGGAGATGTTTTAGAGCAAGGTTGATGTTGGTCATGTTCCCTAATTATGTTTTATAATGATAGTTTGACTTGATTTGACCATGATAGTGCTTTTGTCTTGTTTTTGATTAAAAGTCCTAGCTAGGGTTTATGCATGTGTGTGCACTCTTCATGAAATGTGTGGATAATTTGGTGTAGAACAAAAGACGTTATAGGATCGTTTCATGAAAGTGAGTGGATCGTGTCCGAAAAGTCAAAAATAGTTTGATTTGAATGAAATTAGGGTTTGCTTTGGCCATCGAGTAGTCGAACTTCGACCGATCGTAGTTTCCAATCTAGACCGAATTAGGAAAAAGTTTGTATAGATGAAATGTTCAAAATTTTGTAAGGAACATTTCATTCAATATAAACTTTGGCTAGTTTTGCATGTATCTCGAGGAACAGCATGAAATAGGTCGATTAGGGTTTGGAAAACAGTTTTTAGCGACGCCTCGCTTTTTGGCCGCCAATCGAATCTGGCCGCCACCGCTGCCACGTCCGGTGGAGCGGCGTGCCGCGTGTCACGCGCGTCGTCGACAATCCCCGCCGTGCCGCGGCCTTGTCGAAGAGGGCAAGCACGCCCCGCGCTTCCCAAGCCACCCCTCCGCCCTCTCCTTGGCCCCTCTCACGCGAACAAAGAAGAAGAAGCCGAAAGCGCACCGCGGCACCGCCATGGCCGCCACCGCGCCCCCCGCCATTCCTCGCCACCACCGCGTCGAAGCGCTCCAAAACTCACCCCCAGCTTCGCCTACATCCCTCCACCTTGATGCCTAAGCCGCCCGAGCCAAAGGGAGCCGTGAGAACGCTGCGCGCGTCGAAGTTCTCCCTCGCCGAAAAAACTGACCGGGCCGAGTCTCCGCCGCTACGCGCCGCCGCCAACCGCCGCATCGCTGCCCGATTCCTTGCGTGCACAGCCCCGCCACCTCGCTAGCTACCAGCTCGAACCATTGCCGCCCACCGGGCCGGCTGAACGACCGACCGGCCGCCGCCGCCGCCGCCTCCCCGGAGCGCCGCCCGCCTCACCGCTCACCGCCCTAGTGGTGAAACCCTAACATGTGCACCACCGCCTTGGCCCCCCAGTGGTGAAACCCCGCCATGCCGACCCTGGGCCCACATCGTTGCCGCCGGTCGGCCCATGCCGCCGCTGGGCTACACCTCCCCGCCACGGTTTTCCGATTAAGTTAGGGTCTTCATCGCCGACCTCGCTGAAGCCGGTGCCCGCCGCCCGACCTCTTGCCGCGGGCCGGAACGCCGCCGCCGCCATGCAGCCCGCCGCCGCCGCCATGGACGCCATGGAAGCCGCCGCTTCCCCGTGCCAACCATGGGCACCATCGGGTCGCGCCTCGACGAGAGGAACCCAACCGCGCCCATAGCGCCGCCCGAAACCCCCGCCGCCGACGAGATCCATCGCCGGCAGCGCCCGGCCCCCGCCTCTCTCTATGACACGTGGTCCGCCTGTCAGAAAACAATATCCTTTATGTTTTATTTTCCCGATTTGAGTGCATGTCTTGTTTAATTCATAACTTGGTCATTTTAGCTCCAAATTGAGTGAGACAAATTTTGTCATGTTTGTTATGCTCGATCTATGATAGAAAATTATGAGATGCCATGTTCTGGTAGTTTTTATATTTATTTATATTTATGCTGGTAAATGCCATGAAAATAGATAAATGCATATCTTATTTCGTGCATGATAAAATAGGGGTCCCCGTGGTGAAATGTTCATGTTTTGTGATGTGCATCGGGGAAAAATGTGTTGACCCTAGGTTCTATGGTGGAAGTACTATTTTTGATTTATGTGCTATTTACCATGTTTTCTTAGGAAATTCATAGAAAAATAATTATTAGGGTTTTGGATGTGAGACTTGGTGAGATTGGTTTTGATAGGTTTTAGTAGCCTCATCATACTCAAAATCTGTTGTCCGACACTTTTCATAGTATAAAGTATTTTCATGCCTAGTTTGAGTGCTAGCATGTTATTTTTGTGTAGGATAGTATATGTATGATCTTGCCATGAGATTTTTATGGTAGCCTTGTTAGACCATTAGCATGCTCCTGTAATTTTTGTAGAATTTCCTGAGGTGTTTATGTATTTACCACCCTTATGTTGCATGGAAAATAGCTTAGAAATACATGTTTATATGAAGGTAATGTGTATTAGTATTTTTATTGTTTGTTCCTAGCATGAATAGGACCTGTTGGTATGGTTGGTTTGCTAGTCTTGAGTTTTTGGTAAACTAGTTTAATTCTGGCCTTTATATTTAAGGGTGTGCATATGTAGTGTTATTTAGGGAATATCATTTCATGTGCATTAGTTTATCTTTTGGCTTGTTCAGTAGGGTTATTTGATAGATTATGACTTGGTTTGCTTGCTGGAAAAGTCCCAAGTGAAGTGCATGCTTGGATGAATTAGTATGAGAGTTGTAAGTTATAGGTTGCCTGAAAACAGAGCCGCTGTTTTTGCTGTTTTCTAGGCTGTAGATGTTGGAATTTGGTCATGAGTGTGTGGAATGTTTTGTAGATAATTTCGTTAGCTTTCCAACGCATATTTGTTTGCTGCATTTGGAGTTATAGAACTCCCCTCAATGTGGGGATCGTTTTTAGTGACAAAGATGTCTAGCTGCCATTTTCTAGTGATTAGTGAAATAGGGTGTTTGTTGATGTAGATTATTAGGATCTCTTGTGTAGTTATAATTGTGTTTCTACAGAAGAGATATCCACTTACTATTATCATACATCATAATGCATTCATCCATTTATTGTCAATCGTGCATTCCTTAATATTCATCCTTGCATACATATTCATATTGGATCGAAGGAAAGAGAGTACGCGGAAATCAAGGAGCAAAGGGAAGGAGAAGTACACATCTAGAAGTGCATCAAGGGAAGGTCCCCGAAGAATCGAAGCACGTCGTCAAGCTGCTGAAGTGCCCAAGGCATCTTCTAACCCTCTTCTAAAGGCAAGCCCCTGCATGCTACCCTTTCCTATGCTTTCTAACTAAATTGATTTGTGTCCTTTTTATATGATGATGCATTAAGTTTAGGAAAAATGGTTGAAACCGTTGATGCACGTGATATCCTTATTGAAGTTGTTATCCTATCCTATTTAGAGGTCTAGGTTATAAATGCTTTCGATATGGTGATTGCAATGAGCGATTGATTCCGGTCACTTGAGAGGATGTTTGTGGTTAGTCACATGGGTGACTAACGAGCCGCTTCTGAAAAACCTCAATAATAAAACATGCTTAGATCGGATGGATATTGTGGTCTTTCCATCGATCGATTAAGGACTCATACTTTGTCGGAATGTGGTCGGAAGTTGAACGCATTACTGGCATATAGTAGGCTCAGCCCTAAGTCGCGGAGCCACGGCTCGTGGGAATGTTAGGGGCCGGCTTTGCTCGCTTTTATCGCTCCTCCTTTGGTGATGGTAGTTGGGGATTTATTGGGTGCAAGAAGATGCGACGCAGGCGTCGTCCTCGTTGTTTCGCTTGGCGGCCCGAAGGAGGGGGTAGCCGGCAAGACCGAGACTTTACGCCCCGTAACGTCCCGGAGTGATCGGTCCGCAAATGTAGACGTAGACCTCGCTTTATGACCAGGTATTCGCCACCGGGTTTGCAATCGATTCGAATCGCCATCTCCCCGGATAGTGAGAACCCGATGGTGCGCCCATGGCAATGTAGTCTTAATATTACAATACATGTTATATTTATCATCTTAGCCGGGCCATAAATTATGATCAAGTTACTTATGCCGTTATTTATATTATCGAGCATATGTCTTAACCTTGACTATACAGATCTATGGTTATGTATATAATAAATAACCTTTAACTTGGAAGAACTCAAGTAGTATGTGTAGGTTCACTAATCAACTTTATTTCAAACTAAATGTGAGTCGGCCAGCTCCAAATAAAGCCAAGCATGATCCTTGGAGTCTTTTTCCTTATTTTTCTCGGTTCCGGACCGGGTAAGTCTTGGCGGAGTACAATTGAGTACTCACGGGTTTATTCCCACATTGCGGTGACTCGCCTAGCATGATCCTAGCCTTTGTTGTGTGTTGCCGTGGTGAAGAGTAATGCCTAGGCATGGCGTCTCTATATTTCCCTGTCTCATGCTATTCTGGGGTTGACACTATGTTGGCACTATCTTATTTTTTTACTTCACGCATAACTATTTGGGTTTCGAAGTTATTGCTTCCGCACTCAACTACTTTTGGAACAAATGTACATCGCGACTCGATTATAATATATTGAATTTGGTTTAAGATACCTGTGGATTTGAATCCATCGAGCTCAACGATCCTTTGTTGTATTGTTGATGAGTTTGAAATCACTCGGAGATTTTTCGGAATACGGGTTTATATGGACTCAAGTGTAGACTAGCGATTGCTTCGGTAATTCTCGAATTATACTTGATTTCTTATAAATTGGTCGGCTCAGTCACAATCCTCGCCATGGTCGACAAGTTCTCCAAGTGGATTGAGTACCTCCCATTTGGTCGACACCAACCAAAGATAAGGCCGCCGAGATGCTAGATGAGGTCATCCATCGTTTGCATCCCCGATTCCATTATCACGCACCTCGGCAACCACTTTTTGGGATTTCTGCGGAAGACAAAGGCATTCAGGTGAAATATGTGTGCATCGCTCACCCTGCCAGCCAACAAGCCGAGCGAAAGCAAATGGCATGAAACTAGAGGCTGGTGAGGCGACTCTTTTCGACGAGGGGGAAATACCACAGTGCGTTGGCAAAAAGTACTGCCCGTCACGTGGGGACTCGAACCCGGCCTAGTCGCGCGACAAAGTTTCTCCATACTTCATGGTGTTTGGCTCCGGCGGTCCTCCCTACCGATATCGCCTTTCGCTCTCCCGGGTGGAGAACTATAATGAAGAAGCTTAGGACGCCTTTCGAGAAGATGAGCTTGTCGGCGCTCGAGGAAACTTCGCCTGCAATGTTGCACGCGGAATGCAAAAATACCTTTGAGGGCGTTGGTTGGTATAATCGTAATGTCGTGGAAGAGCAGCTGCGGTTGGCGACCTAGTCCTTCAAGGAAGGCGTAAGAGTGTTCAAATTTGGGTTCTCATTGGGAAGGCCTTCAAAGTTAGGAGGTAACCCTACGGAGCTTACCGGTTGATGACCATGGGCGATATTGATATCCCTAACTCCTAGAACATCGAGCATCTACGACGATTTTACCCATGACTCGCGGGGACTCGTGAAGCCAGCTTTGTATCATTTTTACCTTCTGTGTCGCATGATTAATAAAAGTTTTTTTGAGTTACCGTTGACATGGTTATATTTTTCTTTTGACCGATGTAATAATTTATTTCCATGCTCACCATACTCTAAAGTCATTGGACCCTAGAGTCGTCTCTCAGATTTGGTCGTTCAAAGATGTCGTGGACCGTGTACTCATAGGCCGGGCGATGGCGGTGACTCCTTAGCGTAGTCAGAAACGACCCCAATAGCTTGCACGAAAGCATGCGTGTCCTTTACTACGACTATACCCGTCGTTAAGGCTAGGGACTAGAGTCCGGCGCCAGGTGACATCCTTTCGACCTTCGACCTATATGTTAACATCTTAATGGAAGACCATAATCGTATGCATGCTAAGGCGATTATAAAATAAAAACAAAGTACTAGCTATTAATGCCACCCACATCCCAGGAAGTGGCTCGGCTAAATCACAAGTGTTTTTTAAGCGTTTTTCACCCTAAAGTTCCCCACTACGGCCAAAAGGAAACAAAATATTATGCAGGGGCAACTTCACCCGAGTCTTCACCTTCGTCAGCCTCACGGGAGCGGGTTCATCTCGTCCCGCAAGCTGCCGCTCGCCAGCGTCGGCCTCTGGCGCGCGAGGTTCGAGCGGCGGCCTCGTTGTCCCTTGTGCGTAGCCTAGGCGGACAGCGTTTGAAACTCCATAATAGGATAATGGGGCAGCGCCACCGCCGAGGCGTGTTGAGTAGTGTCGCAGTGCGCTGGCGGGTGAACTCCATGAAGTTCTCAGGCCACCGCACTCGCTGCTCCACGTTCGAGCGTCCCGCCGAGGGCGTTTCCTCTAGATTGGCCCGCCAACGGCGTAGCCATGGATGGCGTTGAGGGACTGGCCCGACGCCTTGCGGTGATGCTCTCGTGCGGCCCTTCCAGAGGCACGCTCGACCTCCGACTCCCGTATCGCATCATCGAGGCAACCCGCCAGTGAAAAATACATACACGATGAAGTTCGGACAATTCATTAATCTAACGCTTTCGAGCGTGTACTTGTTCATCGACTGAGAGGACATACCATCACGATCGGGCCGGTGATTCCGGAGCTCCTCGCGCAACACATCGATCTGCTCATTTGCCGCTGAAGCTGCTGCTGCGGAGCTCTCCAGCGAAGCGACTCATACTCTATAAGGTATCACCGAAGCGAGCGTAATTTGCATTATTACTAGCTATTTTGCAAAAGATCTCTACTGCTTTATCGTTCGACCGAAAGCGAAGAAACGACGCATGATGACGAAACTCACCGAGAAAGCACTTGGTCACGGGCTTCGCGGCGTGCCCTTTGCTCCCGAACAGCGACTTCCCGCGCTCCTCCTCAAGCAGCTTGCGGTCGGCGGCCAGCCTGGCGCTCGCATCCAGCAGCGTGACGGCGGTGGCCGGACGGCCTCGCGGCTCCAACCGGGGCGCTCGACTTCCAATAGTTCGCGCTCGGTGGCCGGAGATGCCCTCTCTGCGCAAAGGCACACCGTTGGGCGCCAGCCATTGCCCGGCCAACAGGCGGTCCCTCTCATCCCGAGCTCCACTCGCTCTCCGTGTGAGGCGGTCGCTCTGGGAGAGCTCATCGCACGCTGTTTGGCCTTACTGAAGAGGTCTCCGCGCACTCATCCCAGACTCCTCATGCGAGCCCAGGGTCTCCTCGGTCCGCATATCTTTGCAAGGGTATGAGATTACAAAGGCGACATATAAGCGTGATGTGTCAAACAATGCTTGCCAATATGCTTGCAGCGCCAGACGGCTCGCCCCTTCCTCCAATTGGCGTGCGAGGCGCGTTAGCAAATCCTCCTCTTCGACGTCGGGCCACTCCTCTGCTGCTTTCTTTGCGGTGCGGCCTCGCGCCTCGTACCAACCCCGGCTTCATCCATCTCCCGGTCCTCGCCCTCCCACTTGGATGTAATCCAAGGGGACTCTGGCCGATTGAGGGTGAGGCGTCTTGGCGGTCTTGGCGCCACCGTCTTTGGAGCGTCAACACTGGCATCTGTCAGCCCTGTGCACCTCCCCGAGGTCTGACGGAGCAGCGGCAGCTGCCGATCACAGCTGGCAGGCATCTGCATGTGCTTTCGGCAGGCTGCTTGCTAAGCTCGGTCACAGGCCCCTCATAAACAACGCCATTCATGCACCTTCACATAGACAATGTGCATGATCACGATCGATAGAAAATATACTTACACATCGGCCAGCGTAAGTCCGCGAATCGTCTCGAGCTGCCACCGCTTACGACCACCTCGCTACGCGGCGTCGACACCACCGCCATGAGGGCCGGTGGGCATGCCCGTGTTTTCTCCCCTCCGACTGCTGCATACAACACGGCGACAATCAATCGACGGACACTTCACTCGGGGACTCGAGAACATTGGAAGAAACTTACAAGCGCCGTAGAATCAACCGAACTTCTTCTTCTTCATCGACGCATTACGACGGCTCTCGCTGGCTGAGCCCTGCAGTGACGGCGGGCGGTCGTCCCGCCGTCTACCTTCCTCGGATGAACTCCGCAGCGGACGGAGTTCTCGAGGGGCGCTTGCCGTCGGTCCGGTCCTCAGCCGCCCCACCTTCGGCCTCCTGGCGCGGCCCGGTGGAGGGGCGGCGGCATCTCGGCGAGCACGAGCGCCCGACGTCGGCGGCCTCCTCGGTGACAGTGAAAGCGGCCCTGCGACATGCGAGTGAATACTGCATATACCAAACCAGTGTATATATTCACAATCTATAGGTTTGTGCATCGAGTCAATCAAAAAGCGGTCTAAGCAACGCTACCAGCGGTGGCGGGTTCCCAGCGTTGAAGCGTTGCGCATGCTAGCGAGGATCGTGGGGCGCTCGGCCGTCGCCGATCTTCGACACCGTACACGCGACCTCGCTACTGATGGCAGCGCCTAGTGCGCCGACTCACGCGAGCCGCTGCTCAGTCCAGCGGTACTCGAACCTCCGTGATGATCCTCTCCGCTTGGAGTGGCTAGGCCAAGCGTACGCCTGATATTTCTT
>JADLZK010004470.1:0-13323 GCA_015847255.1 Hyparrhenia diplandra | reverse complement strand
AAACATCAAAATTGGGCCGAGCCAAAACACAAAGCTCCGGTATTACGACACTGCGAATATGAGTGCACGCCACGGTTGAGGGGGTAGGCGGCTTGGTCGCAACAAGCCTTGACCGCCCTTAAAATCCCCCCACGTTCGTTGTGTCTTTGTAGGAGTTCGTAAATGCTTCCTATCGGGTAGGTATGGTATCCGTGGAGTCTCCTCGTTATCCTAGACCTAACCATGATTAAATGGGTTTGCATATGATCCTAACTATTTATTTGTATGGCCATGACTAGATACATTAGAATTACTCCATTAGATTATTTATTCATTCTTTATCTATTTTCTTTTATCCTTTTTTTTGGTGGATTCTTAAGTGTGTGTCACACTATCCATAACCCATTATTGCTTACCCCCGTTATGAACAATTTGGTCTAAGCAAACACATGTTCCTCTATTCGGATGCCATGCTAGCTTATTAATCACATGCCTTCCTTTGGGAAAATATAAATAACGATACCCTCGAATACTTCCCATGAAATGCTACAATGATAGATCCGTGCGCTTGCGATGAAATATCTAAGATGGCAAGATCTATCCCGTTGACAATCCCTTTCTGGATCACCGACATGGTGGTTTTACTTTGGGAATGTCGGTGCGCATTTCTAGCGCAAGTATTAAGGGATGGGTTTTATACTGTTTTTCTTTTGATTGCGCTAAGAAATGTCAACAATGTGTTTAACATAAAGTTTTATTGCATAGATCGAATTAATTGACAACATGATAAATGAAAGAACATAAATCATAAACATCGTAATAGATATTCATGACACGTGAAGAGGGAGCTACCCTACGTAAAAACGTTATGCGAACCCAAGAACAAAGAAGGAACTACCGTGCGTATAAACGTATACAAACCTGCAAGGAACTACCGCACGTATAAACGTGTACGAACTTGCAAGGAACTACCGTGCGTATAAAACGTATACGAACCCGCAACGAAGAAGGAGCTACCCTAAAAGACGTTATACGAACCCGCAACACATGATAACTTAGAAGCATAACCGTGTTAAGAAGCTTGCCGAATCGGGGTCCATGAAGAAGGAACTACCCCGTGTAAAAACCTATCGATTAAACCGATCTCTAATCCACCTGGGATGATTAGCTCTAGATTAACCCAAAGATCTGTATCTACCGGATGACACAAATTCCGTCAAAGATCTAAACACATACGAACCAACAACATGTAACAACTTAGATTGATCTAGCTCGCTTACGATAAAAATGGATAAATCTAGTAGCATGGTAGAATAAACAATTAAAGCACTAACAAAGAACTAGATCTATGATAAGATAAAGCCGAGGACGTTTCAATCTAAATTAGGCAAAAAAGTGTGTGCAAACATAATTAAATAAATAAATTGTGAGCATTGCAAACACGTGGTAACTTAATGAATTCATTAGATCTTGCCAAAATCCAATGAAGCCGATAACTAGCTCTAAGCGGGATCTTAGCCCACCGGATGGCTCATGATCGACAAAAGAACCCTCTTTGCCCCGATAGCTTAAATCCGCCCCGACGATACTAAGCGTGAACAAGACTTCTTGCAATAATCTAAATCCGCCCGACGATACTAGACATGGTGCAAGGTTGCCGGTACTTTACAGAGGGTCGACGGTCGATGAATCCTCTTGCGTGGATCGGCGACACGACTAGACCCTCGAAGGGTGGCTCGGAGCCAAGGCACCTGGAGCCGGGTTGTTTGTATTGATTTGGGTATATCGTTTCTACAGATGCTCGGGGTCTCATATTTATACCCCGGGCTTATTGAGTCCTAACTAGTTACGAATAATAATAACTAAAATATCTAGCTAAGATACATTGTCCTCCAAGTCTTCTTGAGTCGTGAAGTCGCACGTGGTGTGGGCCCTTGTCCCGGGATATTCTCCTTAACGCTCCACGCTTGCCGAACCATCTCACGCCGGCTCCTTCTGGACTCGGGCTCCTTAGCCGAATAATAGCGGCTTCCCGAATGCCACAAAGATCAGAAGCGTTTTCTTGCTAGCCGAATGATCTCTTACCGAATGATCGCGACCGATCTATCGTCATCCGTGCTCTACCAAATTTTGGTGTTAACAAATTACTCACGATAATATGTGAGTGGTTGTTTAGTTACATTTACGCTTTAAAGCATTGTTTTTCGATATTTATCTCTGTTTCCGGACTACATGTGTGGACTTTCTAGGCACACATATGGCGAGTCTGGTCTCCTTTGGGAAATTAGGCGTGACAGAATGGTATCAGAGCAATGTTGACTGTAGGACGTATGCCTAGATAGAATGGACGTTTTTAAAAGCTATTTTTGCTGAAATCAAAGTCTAGTCTCTCCCCTATTGCTTCATTTTAGTAGAAAAGAAAACTATTTTCACCGCAACCCCTCGCTTCCACGAGATAAAGATGGAGTGAAGATGAAGACCCTACAATGTTGTATATCAAAGATAAAATATCGTCCACCCTTTCCCTAAATAATTAGGTTTTCAACCTGAATGCTTTTACGATAGAACGATTGCTAAGGTTGAGTGATAGTGTGTTTTCATAAGGACCCTATCATATTAGTGTGCTCTAGCTTGGATTCTTATTTTGTTATAATGTCCATGTATGATTTGGTTCTTTGTATTGAGTGTAACCCAAATGAATCTCGGGCCGAGATTCCTCAAAGGGGTAGAGTTATCACACCCTAAAATTCCTATTTTAGGATGTGACGAAGAAAACACTAAATAACAACAAATGATTTTATTATTTCCTAAAAATTTATAAACTTTAGTTAAGTTTCTAATATTCTAGATAGTGTAAAATGTGAGTTTCTAAAATTTTTGCAACTCAATTTAATGGTTTGTTGCATTCATGCCTTTGCATAGTGTTTATGTATGGAAAATGAATTTCAATCTTTCAAAGTGCGCCTAGGGTTTGATCCCATCTTCATCTCTCAAATACTAATTGAATATCTTAAACTCCAATCAAGTCTTTTGCCAAGATCCTACAAAACCATAGCTTGATCTATTATCTCTTTTTGTCACTTCCTTTCTTTCTTGAGTTCTCGGTCATTTTGTTGTCCACGAATTCTTCATGGCCAATCTTTTTCTCCTCCCTTATTTTCTCTTGGTCACACCTCTCAATATTCTTCTCTTTAGCAACACCCTTTATTCCCTTTCTCTTCAATTGCAAGCATGCACATAACAAAGACAACATTTGCTCCTCTCCCTCACACACACTCTTGACTACACCCTTTACTCCATCAATCTCTTCCCCTCATGCATGCTCATAACAACAAAGCCTCTCCTCTATTTTTCTCATGGACAAACCAACAACCACCTCACTTCAATTCTATCTTGATAGCACCCATTCTTACTCCACTTCAATTGCATGCCTCCATGCAAAAACACAGCCCATATCTTCTTCTCTTCCCCACACTCACGCACACAAATAGAATGGAAAGCCCCTCCCTCTCACCTTCCCGCTTTGCAACCGACAATCCCTTCCCCCCATGCAAAAAATTGCGGCAAATGTTTTCCTCCTTTAATCCCCTTTACAAGCCCCTCTTAATTCTCCTTACCACTCCCTAATTGTAAGAGTAAAATGTGACCATGCATCTTCCCATCTCCCTCGGCCAATTGATGAGCCTCCTCTCCTTTCCTTTTTGACCAAAGGCCTCCCTCTCCTTTCCTTGTTCCCCATCCGCCATGGACGCCCCTTCCACATCTCCTACCTCCCTCCCTCCTCGTTCCTCCTCCAAAACAATGTCTCGATGCCACCATGAATCAGTTTGCCACAACAATCCAATTCCCTCGATCACCGGAGGATTTGTTTGGAGAATGATGTCGCCGCTAAAGTTTGTACAGCCATGGTAGGTCGCCCCTCCCTCATCTCATCTCTGATTCTTCAGTCCATGACCCTCTCATCCACCTCTTGATTTCCATCGATGTCACGGATCATCTCGAGGAGGAGACCGCAAAGATCCCGTCGACGCCATACCCATGGTGCCGCCACCGCCACCGACCCTCACGCAGCAAGAAGGGGCGCCCCTCCCTCTCTCCTCTGTGATCTTGATGCTCTTTCATCTCTCATACATCCCATCGATCTCTCATGTGGTGCGGATCGGCTCAATATGGAATTTGCGCCGACTTGTTTATCATGGTCCCTATCGTCACCCCGCCATCGATTCCGGTGCCACTAATTTGATCCCCCCTCAAACTAATCCCAACGTGAGGACTCAAATCACTCCCTCCTATTGTTTATATGTTACTTGTAGTAGGATACATGTCATAATCTACGCTTGGTTAAATCCCGACGGTTTCGTCACAATCATGTCCCTTTGTCCCTTGCGGGACGCCCGATTATTCTTTGCTTTTGGCATTCATGTTCCCATTGATCTAGAACTCTCTGTCATCACACCCTTTAACCATCATGTAGTCATTGAAGTTGCACATGACTTTGCAACACGGTTTGGCCAAATAATCGAAGATGAAAGAGATATCATCGTTCTTGCCCTTGCTTTGTCCCTCGCTTTGCCCTTGGCCAGAAAGTCTCGCCGGTTGGCATTCGCGTTCCCAGATGATCCATGCCTCCGCTCATCGATAACTTTTATCATGATGAAGAACTTGAAGTTGTACATGCCTCTACAAAGTTTCATGGATTTAACATCTAATATGAGAGAGTTATATTTGTTACCATGCTTCTTGTCGCCCTTGCGATTCTAGCGAAGAACACCTCTTGCTTGTTAGCATGTGCGTTCTCGTTGTTTCATCACTCCGGTTGTCATGCCGTTCAACGACAATGTGTGTAACATCTACGCACATGTCCACAAAATATGGTTTGACCAAAGGATCCGATATGTAGGTGATATCCCCTCGTCCCCATGTTCGCTGCCCCAACCATGCCCAAAAACCACACAAATCAATTTTGCAATCACGTTCCCTACTAATCCGCTTGCCAAATGACCAAAACCTTCAACAAGAATATGTCTCATATACTTGCACATGTATCGGTAAGTTGGATCGGTCATAGGTGCCACAATGGCTGAAATATTGAGGCCGTAGTATCCGCTACTCTTGCTGTCCGTAAAATCAGCCATGCCACCCATTGTGTTCGCGTTCCCATCCAACGGATGGTCAAACCATCATGCCCCTTCACTATAACATACTACATACAATCCACAACATGCTCCATACAGTACCTATCTTCCAAGTTAGCTTGTCTCCATCATAATCCTCCTAGCCTTTACCTTTGATCTTGCATATCTTTTAAACTGTGTCTCCTGTTTTAGTTGTTTTTGTGCTCAACGATCGTAGCTACAAGCCTTGCGTATTTTAAACCTTTATGTCTTATTTTATATATGTTGATTGATATACGTCTTCTAGGTTTGTCTATGACGGTTGTGATGATTGTTCGCGATCGTTAGAAGAGGCTATACAAGGATGATCCGGAAGGAAAGTTGGACAAGTTTGAGCACTATTTGAGGCAAGTATAGTTTTGGGATATGCTAACTTTAAACCATGATCATATGACTTGATTAATGTTTATGCACTAGACATTAAATGTGAATTGTTTAACAACATGTGGACTTATGCAGATTAGTGTCTCCGGAAAACAAGTATAACCGTGAGGGCCAATGGGCTCGGGTTTTAGTTCGATATGAGGACCTTGTTTAACTTGTTAGTGGTTACCCGAAAGGCGTTAGGGTAAAAAAATGGACTATGGATCCCCTCGTGGAGGGTTGTATCACACGGAACTCGCCGCACCCGTGGATCCCCGGCCGATGTTGTATCGCCGCGGGCCGACGGAAGATACCTAGCGGCCCTAGCTTGTTAGACAAACCTTTGAAGAAAGACTTCATAGTGAACCCTGCACTTACCTCGGTAGTGGGTCTAGAGGTCGACGGGCCTCGCACGTGGGGCAATTCATGGCTCACAAAGGAAAGTGTACACCTCTGCGCAGTAAAAAAGCGGTATATCGGCCGTGCTCCACGATCACGAGCGGCCTTGGAACCCTTTGCATTAAAGATGATGACCTATGCTTGTTTAATAGTCCATATTTTATCGTTTATGCTTTACATTATTATGTTATAATGATCATG
The DNA here is from genome assembly GCA_015847255.1 of Hyparrhenia diplandra. Classification (NCBI taxonomy): domain Eukaryota; kingdom Viridiplantae; phylum Streptophyta; class Magnoliopsida; order Poales; family Poaceae; genus Hyparrhenia; species Hyparrhenia diplandra. Next base: position 7,207 of record JADLZK010004470.1, on the reverse strand, counting down.
GTATATGGGTAAGATATTGCCTTGCTATATTTGCTGAGTTCGACATGGACTCACTCTTTAATTTCCCCCACCTCAGTCTGTTGGCAAAAGTCACATGGAGAATGGATGAAGATATTAGTTCTTGGCATACGGAGCCCCCAGTCAACTATCCCTGAAGATAATGGAGCCCGAGAAGTTAGCAACCGTTCCGCGTTACTCACGATAATATGTGAGTGGTTGTTTAGTTACATTTACGCTTTAAAGCATTGTTTTACGATATTTATACGGTCTCGGACTATATGTGGACTTCCCGGGCACACATATGGCGAAGTTGGTCTCCTTTGGGAAATCGTGACACCCCGCACGGAACTCTATTGGCTTACCCTGGCGTCGCCGCAGGTGAATTTCTTTGGTGTGGTGGTTGCCGTTACCAATGCTTCATGGATGTGCGGGGCATCGCGTGGTTGTACAACGCTTCCGCCCACACGTCCGTTCCTCCGTGGTCGAGTGAGCACTTGCCGGGCTGCGGGTATTTGAGCGCCATGTCCTATTCCCTCGCGCCATTGTGGGCCGCCGCTTTTGGCCGAAAAGCGCACGACCTCTTCCTCCCCATGGGGTCGGCGAGCACGGGGGAGAGGTCGTAGTTGGGCTCGCCTCATGTGTCGTCGATGTGCGCCGCGCGCCCCTTGGGTGGCGGCGACCATGGTGGCGATTCGCGACCTCTTGGTGACCAGAATGCAATTGTCTTCCGATTCGACGTCGATAGGGTCGCTTTTGAAGTCACGGCCCGCGCTTCGAACTTCGAGGCTACCAAGTGGATCGTCGCTCCTTGACGAGCTCGTGCTCCGTGAACAGATGGAAAGGTCGGTGATGTCGCCATCTAGGTTGGTGGGAAGTGGTTTACGCACGCTGCTCCCCTACCGGGCGCGCCCAATCGGTTTCGAGAACCGGGGTATCCCAAGCACCGCAATAATTTATAGGTTAATGCGCCCCCGCCCCGATGGCGTGTGCGAAGCCGGAAGACGAAGAGTTTATCCCCGGTTCAGCCATGGGGCCCTACGCCCAAAGGTGGTGTCCTTTTGTGTTACCTCGCACCAAATGTGCACAAGAACCGTTTATTATAAGTGATTTCGAATGAAGAAGAACTTCAATCCCGGGTGAGATGGCTAAGTCGTAAAAAAACCTAGCAAAAAGGGGATCCATTCTATAGTGGCATTACTCCCCTTTTATAGTGTAAAGGAGATATAATGTGTACAATACGTGTGGAGTGTACAAATGCTAAGGTGTCTACCGCCCGAGGCCATAAAGCGTGCCATGCCCGAGCCCGAGCCTCGGGTTCCCCCGGAGGGGATGCCCCGTGTGGACGCCGTGTCTTGGTGCCTCTAGCCCGTGTCCGAAAGACCGAAGGGGGAATAACCCTAGGGCTCCAAAGGGATCCTCTCGACCCCATTGCGATTCTTGGCTTTGGCTTTGGGCCCTCAAGGCGTGGTGCGGTTAATGCGATATCCCATCGACCCGTGTCGTCAGGAAGTGGAGCCGCAAGCAAATAAATAGTGAAGTTGTGTTTCCCCGCGGGGGTGACGTGTGGTAATCGCTTCCCTTTACGCCCCATCAACGGGGATCTGCGAGGAGATAACGAGGCGTTTGGATCGTCGGGGCAATCGATTGCCACGTTACCACATCGTGGAAGCAGGGGACATTAAATGCACTGTTCCCACTACCAAAGTTGGCCTTCCCAAGGTGCGCCCGAGGTCGTTTACCCGGAAGAAGGAGGGAAGAGCCATGAAGTCCGGACTCTTTCACCCTGGGCGAGGAGATGTCGCGCCCGAGAGCCATGGTCCTCGGCGAGACGGGGCGCCCTTTGGGGGAGCCGTCGCCCCTGGCGAGGCGAACTTGGCCCCCGAGGCTCCCGACCCGGATTAGGGAGGGTGTTTCGGCGAGAGCGGGCAAATGGGCCGACGTTGTGTGGGCGATTTGGTCTATAAATCAATGGGTCAGGAACAAGCCTCGTTATGCATTTTTGCTTTTTCTAGTCCTCCTTCTCCATACTAACATTGTCCCAACGGCTCTTTATTTTTATTTCTATAACTCCTCGAAGTTTCACCACAGGCCCTTCCCCGGCCCGGGCCGGGGTTTAGCAAGTTGGGCCTCGTTTAGAGGAGTATCGGAGATGGGCTGCTTTGGGCCTTTAATTGGACCAAAAGGATGTCCTGTGTATTAAGTCCTTCTTTACCAACTTTTCGGCGGGGGCCGATCCTTCGTCATTCCGGCTATCTCCTAGCCCATGATACGTCGTGGGTTTTTACGTTGGCGTCCGTCTTCCTACCGATTCGTCTTTTGGGCCCTTGGACCGTGTTATTTGTCTTGGGCCTATTTTACTCGTGGGCCGATTATTTTAGGTCCCCAGAAAAATACCTTGAGATGAGATTTGGGCCTCCAATCAATTTGGGCCAACGTAAATCAGCCCAATATCTTATAGCGCTAAACGAAGTACGCAATTTAGCGTTTTTAGCCGCTTATTAGCAGCTAATAACGATAAATAAGTTTTTAAAGACTAAAATAATGATAATTGGCGTTCCGCATCGAACGCTATTTAAGCGCTATTAAGGCCCCTATAACGCGCTATTTAAAACAGGGGAGACGCTCCACCTACCTAAATGTTCACTCCCCATACCCGTCGGTAATGGCGTCTCACACCCGCCTTCTCACTCCTCTCGCACTAGCGCCCGCTTCTCCTCCCATACCCTAGCTCGTCCATCCTCCGACCCCTGAGCTCCAGCGATGGCGTCCATCCCGCATCCGCTGCCGGTGATAGGCAAGTCGGGCAACCTCACGGTGTTCCTCACGCCCCGGTGGAGCCCGAGAGCCCGAGGTCCGAGTTCTCTACGCCCCCGACGAGTCCCCGCGCCGAGGACTCCCTGAGTCGCCGCCGGCGCAGATGGCCCCTCCGCCCGCGCCTGTTTATTCGGTCTCCACGCCGCCGCTTGTCAAGACGGTCTCTCCACCTCTTCCCGCGGAGAAGCTCTCCCGACCCTCGCTGGTCCAGGTACCGCCACTTGTCAATACGGTCTCACCACGGCTTCCCGCGGAGCAGCTCTCCCGACCCCCGTTGGTCCAGGCACCGCCGCCGCCCGTCAAGTCGGTCTCAACGCCGCTGCAGACACCAAATCTCTATTCCATCTCCTGCCACCGGTCCAGGTGCCGCCGTTGCAGTTCGCGAAGGCGTCGGGCAGGGTCGGACGGATCGCTGCTCGCGTTCTTCTGGGACGCGGTTTGCACGCGTGCAAGAAGGTGATTTGGAAGAGAATCCTTCGTGTTTAATTCCTCTGATTTATTTTTTATTTTAAAGTTTGTCACTTTGAATTTTTGATCCGTGAGCAAAATATTTTCCTGGTTTAGCACACGCGAGCTTGGATGAGCACATCTCTCGAGATGGTTCGGGCTGGACCAGTCCAAGTACCAGTGGGCGCTCAACGACTATTATGAGAGGGACTGGACAGGTTATCCCACACTTTAGTTTCTTATTCGTCTGTTTGAGTGGCCATTCTTACTTTGGTTTCATGTTCTTCAGTTTGTAGTTGGCCATTTCTGTTTGTTTTGGTTGGATCAATGTCTTTGATTCCTATCAGTCCGCATAAGTTAGGCGTGGATTGAGAAAAAGAAAAAGTTGTGTGTCGGTGTTGGATGGTGGAATGCTTCTGGTTTTGGTTCCCTACTTTCGAATCTACTACACCTATATAAAAGAACTCTCACTAAGGGAGTTCTCTCGACACGCAAGCATGCCACCTAAACAGCCTCACTAACGCCCCACTAACACTTTCAAACATGCAAGCATGCCACCTAAGTAGCCCCACTAACGCCCCACTAACACTTTCAATTAATGTGTTAGTGAAACCAGTCATCTTGCCGCAAAACTAAAAATTTTTGTGTTGTACATTAAGTTCCAAATATTATCCTTCACTGCTAGTGACCAATGTTTTGTTTCATGAAGTTGAAGATCTAAGATTATCATGATGCTTTTTATTTAGTTAATTACTAAAATTACTTTTACATTGCTCTTAACTAGATTAAAATTATATTTTTGCATACCCGTAGCAACGCACGAGGAATTCACCTAGTTCTAGTGATGTTGCCTACAGTAATCTTTTTGATATATAGTTGGTGGCCGGTAGTTGTACTGATGCCATTGATTTTAACCCAAGGTGTGGTTTTAACCCAAGGTGTGGTTTTAAGTGCAATTTATTTTTGATAGCTAGGATGGTGTACTGATGCTATTGATTTTAACCCAAGGTGTGGTTTTGTGCAATTTATTTTTTGATAGCTAGGATGGTGGTTATAGCAATATTGTATCTGTTTGATGTGCTGTTTGGTCCCAATTTTTTAGCGGGGCAATATCTGCAAAGTTTTTGTATGATTGCCTTTTGGTAGGGCGTCAAAGGGATTCAAATGGCTCCAGCTCCTCCTCCTTTGATGTCTCTGTTCATAGAAGCTATTTTTCTCTCTGCCCCATTGTTCATAGAAGCTATTTTTCTGTCCTTGCCCCATTGTTCATAGAAGCTATTTTTTTTCTCCCCCCTCAAATGAACTGGGAGCCAGTGAAACCAGTCTTTTTGGCTTCATTGGCTCTGATTCCTCATGACACTCTAACAAGGAGCTGAAGCTGCTTGAAGCCCAGCTAAATCAGGCAGCATCTGCAGGTCTAATCCCCTATTAGTTCAGATTTCAGACTACTACCACGAGCCACTTGTGATTCCCTTTAAACTTGTGTTTGCAGTCCATGCTGTTTTGCAATGTCTAAAGGTTTAACTGAAAACTCTCAGATTTAACAAAAAAGTTTCTTCTCCATGATTTATGCCCTATCTTTTTCCATCCTGTATTATTTAATTTGAAAAATATTTTGTGAATGCATCCTATGTTCTTAACATAAAATAGCAAACATGCTCACTATTTCTTGGATGTTTTTCTATGGTAAAACATTCAAATCCTGCAAGCTTGGCACTTCATAGTTATCTTTATTTAAGGGTGAGTTGCATACATCTGATTTAGGTTTTCTGAGAGTATAATGCACTGGGCCATCCTAACTTTTCTAGTTATTTTACTTTACTTTTGTAATTGTAATCTGTCCAGTGCTGCAACCAGGTGCAAGTTTAGCGAGCAGCAGAAACCTATGAAACACGGATACGCCATGAAGCCACGTATCGGCGTATCCGATACGTGTCGGATACGGATACGTGACCGATACACTCCTGGATACGTATCCTTGGGTTATCCGTTTTTATTATTTTTGAAAATGTTGGATACGCCGTCAGATACGTATCTGGCGGCCGATACGGCCCAGCCGCGAACAGAGCGTAGGTCGTGCAACACGGCAAGGGGGAGCAGAAGGAGATCCTGACGGGCGGGAGCTGCTCAGCGTGCTGGCCGGCTGCCCGGCCGACATCGATCGGCCTCCGCCGCCTCCGATTGGAGCACCACGTGTCGCCAGTATCGACCCGCCGCCCGTCGATTTGACAGCCGCCACCGCTGATTGAGGTCCGCCACCGCGAGATTCGACCTTGCCGCCCGCTGATTTGAGGTCTGCCACATCCCGATCGACCTCAGCTGCCGCCGATTCGAGCCCGCGGCCACCAAATCGGCGCCTCTGATACTGCCAGCAGAGGTGGTGTGTCATGGAGCGGAGGGCGATGGGGATCGGGAAGTGGTGGAATCGATGGGGAAGGTGCAGAGGGCGGTCGGGCAGAAGCTGTTGTGTGTGGACAGGAGACGGATGGGTGGCAATCGATGGAAATATGGTGCTTAGATGGCCAGATGGGCCGTGGGCTTTCTTATTACAAAAATGGACTCTACTGGCTGAAGCATTATTATTAATAATTTTATTTTATTTTTTAAATAGTAAACGTATCCGCGTGTCGGGTTTTTTAGGAAATTGCCGTATCCGCGTATCCGTATCCTTCCGATACCGATACACGTATCCGTGTCCGTGCAACTTAGGCGTAAAACTAATTTGCTAGATCATGAAGCTTCATGAGAAATTGTGCAACTTTATCACGTTTGCTAATGGCTCTTCTTTGAATTTCACCTTAGGAGTTCATGAAAATATTAAGCTATTGGAGAGAAAAGCATCCTAGTACTTTTTTGTAGTTTCCCAAATCTTTGATTTCGAGGGTCACTATATGTAGTGGTTTTAAATACACCCCCTCCCCCCCCCCCTCCCTTTTGTGGTTAAATCAGTTAATAATATTTTCTTTTTGTGAGCTGGCTGAGCTCTCACCAAACATGTAGTAGCACTGTAGATATGGACCATGCCTATTAAATCATTTATAGTGACACATATTTGCTATACAATAGAGATGATTTATTGGTTTTTTGGCTTGTGGAATAAAGTGGCCCATAATTATCTCATCCTTTAGTTTTTTGTATAGATTGTGGAATGGAATGAGTTGATCCATCACCCCCCTAATTCCTCAGAAACTAATAATAATTAGTATGAGTATTTGGAATGATTTGGAATAGAATGAGTTGATCCATCACCCCCCTAATTCCTCAGAAGCTAATAATTAGTACTAGTATTAAGAATGATTTCCCTTGCATGTAATTGGCCTCCTGCTTTCGTTTATGAAATTGAACATAGTGAAGTTCAGGCCATCATAGACCGCATCTCTTCCCAATTGCCAGGTTGGAAATTTGATCTAATGAACAGAGCTCGGAGGTTGGTAATGATCCAATTTGTGACGACATCTATGGTGATTTATCTAGCTATAGCTTCGGATAGCCCATCTCAAGGAAATTGACAAGATTAGAATTTTTTTTGGAGAGGAAGAAGAGAACCTAATGGGGGTCATTGTTTACTCACCTGGCGGCTTAAAGAGCTGGGTGGACTTGTTATACATGATCTAAAATCCCTTGGCTTTCCCTTGAGCATGAGATGGTTGTGGCTTGCAAAGACCCAACCAAACAGGCCATGGGCAGAGTTTAAGATCATGTTACACCCTTATGTACATGCCTTCTTCTCCAGGGCAGTGTTCACTGTTGTCGGTGACCGAAAATCTACTCTGTTTTGGACTGATAAATGGCTGCATGGTCAGTCCATTGAGCAACTTGATCCTCACCTTTTTCTCTGGTCTCCAAGAGGGAGCCAAAAGACAGCACAACTTTTTGATGTTCTGTCGCACAAGTTCTGGACAGGGACTTATGAGGCTGTGGCTGCTATGTCAATATATATTGATGT
>JADLZK010004469.1:0-31898 GCA_015847255.1 Hyparrhenia diplandra | reverse complement strand
TTTGAACCCGATTTCAATCTAGTTCTAAAAGTCAAAAGCGAGGCTATTTTGAAGAATAGTCTGCTTTTGACTTTTAGAATTAGATTGAAATCGAGATCAAAAATAATTATTCAACGAGGCTTACAATATTTTATAGATATGTTTAAAAAGGAACAAAAGTTGAAATATATATTAAGAATACTTTCAAAGTCAATTTATGAAATGAGAGTTTTACAAGTTAAATGGTCTAGAAAAGTGAGAAAAATTGTCTTGAAAAAGAAAACACCAAGTATCTCTTTTTTTTTTCTTGCTTTTTTTAGCGTATCTTTTTCTTTCTTGATGTTCGGCATGCCCCAATAGGCCTGGCTTGGCCCAAAGACCCAGCCAACGGCTACCTATGCTTCTCCCCGCAGGCCCGAGCGGTAGGCCGGCGCCCGTCATATTAATTCCCTCGCCCACGCCTCGAGTCTTGAGCATGTGGACCGGTGCGTGCCGCCAAACCGAACATCAAGAGCATCCGAAACATCTAAATAGTGCGAAGGTGCATCATTGGAGTATGGCCCATCCAAAAAACGGGCAAACGCATGATGGGCCTCACCAGGAGCTACGTTAGGCGCAGACGCTGGGCGCAAAGAAAAGCCGACGGCGGCTACTCTAGCTTTCTCTCCCGTGAGCGCTTTTCCCGCGATGTTTCTCTCATGCCATCTCTCTTGTCTTGCATCGCACTTTCGAGCGGGATAGTGGGGCGCGTTGTTTAGTTAGTGTTGACACATGTTATAGCATAATATTATTAGTCAATTAACATGAAATAAGAGCTTAAGATGAATATCAACATAAGTCTAGGGTCTAACTAACATATTTCCATGAGTTTTGGTATTTCATGACTTTGCAAGGACCGAATGATAAAAGCGAGAAGAACGGTGAGAAACCTAAGAGTTTACATCCCATACGATGACAAGACTTAACCGTGAAGTAACAACCCAAAATGTGGACTAAAACACTCTAGAAGATACGGAAGACACCGGGAGGAAGGGGGGATTAGATTGTGATCTTGACCCACGGCCGCCAGATGATCTGGCGACCGCCGTGTGGGTCCCACCTGCCGGCCTCGATTTCTATGTCGGTTTATGTAACACCCGGCCCAATTTGGATGTGGCCCAGTGGGGCCTATGAGTCAGAGTGCACATGTTTAGTAGCACCTTCCCCGGTTAAGCAAGGGTGGAGCCAACTTATAAGCCTTTGCCTTCCCGGCCATATCACCTTCGGGTTAACCCTTTTACACGGTTTAGGACGAAAAGTGTAAGCGGGTGGTGCTATGTGCTACGTGCACGCCCCTCGGAAGGGTCGTGGCGGTGCAGCTTTGGAGGGCGGGGTGTTACAAATGGTATCGGGCCGACCCTTGCGGTTTCACGGTCGGGTGTAGTCGCAGTTATTCGGGCATGGGGTACATGTGCCGACACCGGATGCCTGTGACGTGGCCAAGAGGGGAGGGTCCCGTTAAGTTGGCGCTCGATGAGGGACGTCGAGTCCTTTGAGGGGGGGTATATGTAACACCCGGCCCAATTTGGATGTGGCCCCTGTAGGGGCCTATGAGTGCGAGTGCACATGTTTAGTACCACCTTGCTGGTTAAGCAAGGGTGGAGCCAACTTATAAGCCTTTGCCTTCCCGGCCATATCACCTTCAGGGTTAACCCTTTTTACACGGCGATGGACGAAAGTGTAGCGGGGTGCTATGTGTACGCCACGCCCGGAAGGGCCGGCGGTGCGGCTTTGGAGGGCGGGGTGTTACAGTTTACCACCGACCTTGAGGTTGTATCTACACCGTTATTGAAAGTCGGTTTGATCAAGGGTCCTCGCTCATCGCCAAGGGCTATATAAGAAGACCACGACCCTGTGGGCTAAACCCTAATTCATTATCAATTCATTCTCGGACCAACCTAGTTCTACTCAAGTCCAACCAAGTCTAGATCTAAGCCCTAGTTCATCATATTAGAAGTAGTTAGCTACCTAGCTAGTTCTAGAGGAAGTCAAGTTCATCTTGATTCCTCGAAAGTCGAGAAGTAGCGGGAGTAGTGTTTCTCGTGGCTTCTCTCTTATATCCAACTGTAAGTATTATTGTTGGAATACAATTGATATGACTTTGTTCTATATAATGATTATATTCTTAGTGATATGTATCCATGCATGCTATAGTTATATATTTAGTTTAGTGAGTTTGTCTTATATCTTATGCATGGAATCGTATTGCATCCACTTAGATGATCACTTAGTGGGTGATAAGCAATGTGTAAACGTGGTGTTTATACAACGTTTATCTGCGATTGCACCCTACATTCCGGGACGTGTGGTAGATCGTGGGAGTGACAGTCCTGCTGAGTCCTTTGGAGTCCACCCTCCGAATGATAGGCCAAGTTGAGCCATAATTACGGTGATGATCAAGTTTCGTCTTTGATTGTCATTGGTAATGCTTACCATGTGTAGATGTATTGCAACCTTTCCATGATAGCTAGATGTATTTGCACTAATTATAGTATTCATTGACATATAATTAGGAGTATCTTAGGAATATTCTTTCTATTCTTTCTATTCTTTCTATATCATGTTAATAGCTCATATGATACTAGTGGCATACTATGATCTTAGACTTGGATAGTTATCATTTATTATTCATCTTTATCTTGTGACTTATCCAGTTATGAGTATTGTTAGATGCATATGGTTACTCTGCATTATACAACTGCAAGTGGATCTCAAGTAAATTATAAACTAAATCATTAGACACCCCTCTCTCTCTACTTTCCATAGACTTCCCTTCCCTGTGGTAAAATATAAATACGATAGTCGGATTACTCCCGGTGAAGTGGTACGATGGTATTTCTATCCGTGTGCTTGTAAATATCAAGTTCATCTTTTATCAAGGCCTATCAAGAATACCATACCCGCATTTCTTAGAGCGTTATTGCTAGGGTGACAGACTAGTGTGTAGGTAATGCCTAGAAATGAGTGGTATACCTTGGGTTCATATCCTTAGTGAGATTAACTCCACTATGGATAATGTTACCGAGATTACACCCCACAATTAACACCACCTAACTCCGCCTTTGTTGGATCGTGAGATCAATTTCACATCCAAGCTAACATGTTTAGATAGATACCATATATATATATTTTCTTTCGCCTTCCTAATTTGGATCGCGTTAGAAATATCAACAAACATTTATGGCGCCGTTGCTGTGAAAGGTCCTAATGGCTAGAGGGGGGTGAATAGCCTATTAAAAAATCTTGCAACAACACTAAGCACCCTGATTAGTAAATAAGGAGGCGAAGCTAAATGAGCGGTGCTACAATCTATCTATGCAAGCCACAAGCAAAAGATGATATTTCTAATATCTCTAAGTCCACACAAAAGCTAGGTCGCTATATTACTCCAAAAAAAAAAAAAAAAAAAAACGATTCTAACTAGTTTACCAACTAGGAGCTAACAATTCTAGCAAGATAAGCAACTAAACAACCTAGGCAAAACTACACAAGTATATCAAGTAAATGCTAGAGAGGGTGATCGATATACCGACGATGAAGTGTAGAGGTGGAAGCCAATCACCGTGATCAATATGAAATCTCCAACGAGCAAGCACACAATTGACACGACGATTTTTACCGAGGTTCACATACTTGCTTAAGCACGCTAAGTCCTCTTTGTGGCGACACACTCACTTGACGTGTGCTAAGCAATGGCGGTGCCAAAACCCCTATGGGCGCTCAAGCAAACGATCACAAGAGAGGGTCCAACAAGCCACGAGCAATCCACTAGTGCTCCTTTCGCGAATCTCCCCCGGGGTAAGGAACGACCCCTCACAATCACCACCGGTGTGGCCTCAAACAAGCTCCACTTGAGCTCAACACCGCCTCTAGCTCCAAGCCGCTAGGGAACCGGGCAAATTCCCAAGAAAAACAAGAATCCGCTGGCTTCCAAGGATGAAGTGCTTCTAAATGCAACCGATGCAAGCAATGCACTTCTATCTCTTTCAATCTCACCAAGAATCCGAATTAGTGATGAGGAGATGAGTGGAGAGGAGTCTCACAAGCTCACTAGCAAGTTAGAGTGTTCAAATGTGCAAGAGAGAGTCCCATGAACCGGCCATCCAAGTATATATAGGGCTCCTCTCGAAATGGAGCCGTTGCTCCAAAAAATTTGCTCTGGCATCACCAGGGACGGACCGGACCGGAACCACCGGCGGGTCCTGGTCGAGGGTCCGGTCGGTGCTCCGGCCGCATGCATACAAGCATCGGGCTCATACCGGGCGCCCTTCCTCCGTGCGCCCGGCCGACGCATCCGGTCACCACGGGCGTCGGGTCCGGCTTCCGGCTCGGTGCGTCCCGGCCAAAAACGCTGTGCAGAGCTCTACGCGCCAGACGCCTTGACGACCCGAGCCACCGTCCGGTGCATCCTGGTCGAGGCCGAAGCGTCCGGTCACTTCTGCATCTTCTCCTTTTTCTTTGCTCTTTGCTTCAAACTTGCTTTGCCTCTTGCCATGTGTTGCCAACACGTCCAAGATGATCACGTTATCACCAATGTTAGCACGTCGAGATGTTAGGCAAGATCGAAGTTAGTGCTCTCATGTCCTAAATGCAATATGCAAGTCGATATGGACCTAGAAGCACTTCATGCAAGGATTGTCGCGGCATCCCCTCTTGATAGTCGGCTATCTATCCTATAATGTGATCACACGCTCTATCGTGTCTTGATCACCGAAAGGAAAACCCTATCAAATATACCTTTGCCTTGATCTCCCGGGTTCCTCTCAAGCCGATCACCGAGCTTGACGATCCATCATGTCCATCATCATCGTCCATGTTCATGATCATCATGCTCCTTGTCATCCACCTAATCCTTTCTCAAATCATCCACTTAGAGCAAAGGATTAGTCCACAAGTGTCGTCATCAATTTCCAAAACCAAACATGAGATTTCAATCTCCCCCTTTTGGTAATTGATGACAACCAAACTCACAAAGATTTGAAATAAAATTCAATTAAACTTGAATTGCTTGCCCATAGAAATTTGATCATGAATCAAAGATTGGACAAACATTTCAAGGTTCGGTTTTGGTAGTAGTAGCTCTCCCTACATATGTGCTTCCATATGTTTGGATCAATTTTGGCACATATGTTGGATAGAAACTTTGGGGAGAGATACTCATACCAAAGGAGATGCTAAGGTTCTAGAAATTTTACCTTTGAAGCGTGAAACCATCGGAGTCCTTAGCATCATGTATCTAGACATTCATCAAAAACTCAACATACCCCATGAGATCAACATTATAGGCTAAAATGTGAGCTTTGTCTAGATACATCCTATGCATGCTAGTTGGTCAATCACCAATCAATTTTGCAAAAACTAGCATACACCAAGCAATCATGTATATTGAATTTAGATTGCCAACGCAACATCACATTATGATCATGCACATACAAATGCATAAATAGTCTATGAGCTTGCTCCCCCTATTTGTGTGATCCTTTCCAACATCTTTGTGACTTATTTCTCCCCCTTTGTCAACAATCACCAAAAAGGTGTAAATGAGAGAAATCAAGCCAATCAAAGTATCACATGTGGTCTCATCTAGATCACTTGCCTTTCCATGTATTCAAGTTTGAACCAAGGACAAGCTTTTTCACACCTCATATACATAAGGGTTATCTTGCACCATGTTAGAAGACACATCAATAGCGCATTTTCTAGAGTTGACACTAGGATTACAAGCGCATAAACATGTCATATGCCACCACTAGTTCATAGAACCAATCAAAGCAATAGTGGTGCCACACATACATTGAAAAACATTTGATTTTCCATGAATGAGCCTAGTAAGCATGCATGATGGCTAGATGCACTAACAAGTCCTTAGCAAATATGAATGCCATGACAACCAACTTTTTACCTTGGGGTTTGTCGAAGGAGAGGCATGTCATATAAGTGGGGTGCATCAATTCAAGTTGGAGAAGTCAATAATGTTCAATTCTCCCTTTAGCATGCAAAACCTCTTCTCATCAAGTGGCTTGGTGAATATGTCGGCTAGTTGATCTTCGTGCCAATGCCCATGATACAAATGTCACCCTTTTGTTGATGATCTCTTATGAAGTGGTGTCTTATATCAATGTGCTTTGTTCTTGGATGTTGAACCGGATTTTGGGTCATCTTCCTTGCACTTTTATTGTCACAATACAATGGGACTTTGTCAAATTGAATCCAAAATCCTTCAATGTTGACCTCATCCAAAGCAATTGAGTGCAACAACTTCCGCACTAATGTATTCGGCCGGCGGTTGAGAGAGCAACACTATCATAGCGTTGTTTCTAACTTTCCTAGTTTAGAAAGGGTGCTAGCCAAAAACTTAATCACACATACATGGAATTAAGAGATCACTTGCATCACATAATGCATTAAGAACCCATTATCACATACTCAAACAAGGTTCAACCACGTTTTTCTATTTGTTTTGATCTTATGAATGGTAAAATATATGTATGAATTGGAACCGTCCCGGATAATTTTATAGAAGATCCTGAAAGATTAATCAGACAGGCGAGCAAAAACTCGGACAAACACCAGCATTTAGACATCATCTTACGAGACATCAAGACCTTCCGATTCGGACATTGATCAAGTCGGTGAAGCTTATCACCCGGATTTGAGGCTATGGCTACTAAGACACTTCAGCGAGTTCTCGGCTCCTACCACGGACAACATTCTCACCGGTCCGAAGGTAGAGGTTGGAAACAATGGCTTTGAGCTTAAGCCGGGGGCTCATCAACATGGTGCAATCAAGCCAATTCTGCGAAAAGGCACATGAAGACGCGAGTGCTCATCTCCAACACTTTCGAAAATTTGCGGTACTTTCACTATGAAGGGCGTATCAAGAGACGCCATATTGTTGCGCCTCTTCCCATTCTCACTATTGGGGAAGGCGAAGCAATGGTTCTACGCTACGAAGGAGAAGAATGCAACATGGGATTTATGTTCCACAACCTTTCTCGCCAAGTTCTTCCCTATAGGCAAGACAAATGCCTTAAGAGGGAAGATATCTAATTTTCAACAGCAACACGTTGAATCTGTCCCGGAAGCGTGGGAGCGTTTTCAAGAATATATTTCAGAATGTCCACATCATGGGATGGAGAAGTGGCTGCTAATGCAAACTTTCTATCACAAAGCTAGTTCCTAGTGCTCGTGAAACGATGGATCTTTGCAGCGAGGAGGTGCTTTCTTATCACTTACATTAACTCATGCTACTGAGCTTGTGGAGAAGATGGCTTCCAACCAAGGTTGGAGTGAAGAGCGTCAACCCCAAGAAGAGAGGAATGCACCAAATTGAAAGAGGGTAGATATGCTATCTGCCAAAATGGACTTAATTATGAAGAAGCTCAAGGTAGAGATCCTCAACCCAAGGCAGTCATGCAAATACAAGATTCCCGCATGACATATGAAGAATGTGGAAACACAAAGCCACACCACGGGAATTGCCCGTAGATTATGGAGGACATCAACTTCATCAATAATAACAACAATAACTACCGTCCTCAACAAAATCAAGGTTGGAACCAACAGAGGCCCAACTACCAAGGCAACTACCAAGGTAATAATCAAGGTAATAACAACTTTAATACTTATCAACCTTCTTTGAGAGACCTAGTTCTTAGCCAAGGTAAAGCTATGGAGAATCTGTCTAGGAAAATAGTTTCCAATGATAAAGCTTTAAAACTTATCAATACTAGAATGGAAAGTTTTTCTTCAGCTATTAAAAATCAGCACGGCTTTAATAAGATGATAGAGTCTCAGATTTCTCAGCTTGCAACATCTGTTCCACTAACCACATCAGGTAAGATTCTGGGGCAGCCGAAAGAATTAGAATCTACAAATCTTGTCGACATATTTAATGCAGGTCACTACTATAGAGAAACCAATGGGAGCAAGTGGTTGGATGACTTGATGCCACCTAGGAAAGAAGATCCAGGAAGGCCAGTCATTATGATCCAGATAGGACCGCACACCTTTGACAATGCTCTATGTGACTTTGGCTCAAGCGTGAACATAATGCCTAAGGTAATATATGAAAAGATTCATGGTGAACCACTCTTGTATGCAACCATATACTTGCAGCTAGCAGATCAGTCATTATGCTACCCCTAGGGGATACTTGAAGACGTGTGTGTGGCAATTAGAGGCTCTTGCATACCTGCAGACTTCGTAGTTGTGGAAACCGGAGGAAGTGAACGATTAACAATCATACTCGGTCGACCATTCCTTAACTCAGCTAAAGCTATCATCTACGCCGACAGTGCGAAGATTTGTTTCAACATTAGAGGGAGAAAGGAGAAGTTCAACTTTAAGAACAAGGTACATACCTCTCTCTGCTCACCCACAATGGTCTTATTCATATTTGCTAGAACCAAAGATAGAGACCTACAACAAGAATAGAAGAAAGAACTGAGAATAGATATAAGAAGGCGCAATCTACAAAGGTAATGGTGGTTAATAAGGTAAGTTCTGAAAACGACCATCTACTTCCATCTCCAATACTACGCAAGCAAGATGATCCAGGTACCCCCACTATCCATTGCTCCATCAACCAATGGAATTTCTATAATACATTGTGCGATACGGGGTCCGGCATTAACTTAATGGCAAAGGTAACATATGAACTACTATTTGGAAAATTGCCGTTGCAACCAACATTTGTGCAGCTACAGATGGCAGACCAATCATACAGGGTTCCAGAAGGAATTGCTAAAGACGTACCGGCCAAAATCATGGACCACTATGTTCTTCTTGACTTTATAGTCATGGACATGGGGAAGAAAGAAGATCCTCCAATAGTGCTAGGGAGACCGTTCCTCAACACTACACGTGCCATCATCTACATCCATACAGGAGAGATACATTTCCAGTTCCCTACAGAAAAGGTATGTGTGTTCTTCAATATAATGATTATACGAAACCCAGGAAAAGCAGGTCAGCTCGTCGCCGCCAAAGGAGGCAGTGGATTAAAGATTCAGAAGAAGATAAGGTAAGTAAAGAGGTTAAAGCCCTTACACCTGAACCATCCATGGAGAAAGAAGAATCAACCACTCCTCGAGAAGAGTCCACCAGCTAAGCTAAAGTGGAGGAAGAAGAAGACATCTCCTAGAACATTATCGAAGAAACAATAGAATCATCGGTGCCACCGATTGTGACAACCGATATACCATGGGAGTAAAGAGCAGAATTAGAAGTCCGGTTCGGAGGATTCTAATCACCGATCCCTCGCCGAAAGGTAACTTTCGGTAGTTATCCATATTTAAATGCCCCGCATTGCATATTTATTCTTTCCATATCATGTTTATCTTTTAGCATCTTATATCCGCATTTGAAAACAAAAAGCACAAAAATATTTGTTTTGTGAAAACTCTAAAGCCCCATGCTAATAACTCTGAGGTTTAAACACCCTCTAAGTTATATCTTTGTGGTGGCATAAAAATAATAATATAAACATACATAAGTACTTTATCTTTTCTTGCATATAAAACCAAAATCCAAAAATATTTATCCCCAGGCAACTTAAAGCAAAGTGGCTAACCCCTAATGCTTAATCACGTTCCACTAGCTTTGTTGTCTATTTGAGTTCAGCAGAGGAGAGACATGTTAGGCGCCACCCTTGTTGCCAACTACCTCAACTTCTACATCATCATCAAAGACCACACTTCAATTCAGCTTGGGGAGTGCACCCCCAGTTATCCCGATAAGTATCTCTACTATTATAGTATTAATATTATTAGTTAAATATTTGGTTTGCTATAGAGTTTGATAAGAGTCTAGTTTTATAAAAGTCTAGTTGTTTAAAGAGTCTTTTGTTAGAGTGAGAATAAAATGATCAAGAGAGAGTGTACACATGTTTGCTTTGCTCAACTAAAATAAACCCCAAAATCTGCCAACATGGAGATGATGAATAGTTGCTCCGCCGTAATACTTTTCTAGTACCTAGCTTTCAAGCTTAATTTCTCTTGAGCTCCATTTGCAAAATTGCTTTGACTTAAGATTTACTCTAAACCCCGAAACCTATGAGTTGCAAATTGCTTGCTCTAAAGTCTAGGTAATTGACGAATATGATATAAGATAGTCTAAGCTGCTATTTGATCTTACTCCTAGTGACACTAGATTTCTGGAGATTTCTATTTTGAAAATATGAAAATACACATGATAAGTTCCTGTGTGACAGAGTGTTGAATCTCCTACCACAGCCATATATACATGCTCCCTAGATTAGGAAAACCCTTTGAGATATATATAGGCTACTTGGTTTGCATTGAGTTTGTTCAATCTTTGTTGACCCTTAGAAACTTGTCATGCTGATCATGTACACTCCACTCCACCTCATTCCATCTCACTACACTCCACTCGACTCTATTCACTCATTCATATGTTATTTCCACCCTGGAAGTACGCATCCACCATATATACACCCATTATATATACACCACTATCCATTCACTCTAGCCACTAAAAATGTTCTACTCCTATCCCGGGAGAGAGCAACCAAAAATATTCCCTATACCTATTCACTCATTCATTTCTAGCCAATGTCTTACAGAAGCTCCATTACTTCTGTCTATCTCTCAAAAGTTATTGCAAAAGAGATTTGGGTTGTAGATTAAAAAGAGAGAGAGAGAGAGAGAGAGAGAGAGAGAGAGAATAAAAGGGGAGATGAAAAATGGACAAGTGTCCTACGGGCGAGTAGAGCCTACCTCCCTAAGAAAAAGAAATAATAAAGGAGAGTTAAAAAAATGGACAAGTGTCCGCTAAAAACAATGGGTACTTAGATGCTCGCCTCTCCATAAAAAGAA
Source organism: Hyparrhenia diplandra (assembly GCA_015847255.1). Classification (NCBI taxonomy): domain Eukaryota; kingdom Viridiplantae; phylum Streptophyta; class Magnoliopsida; order Poales; family Poaceae; genus Hyparrhenia; species Hyparrhenia diplandra. The sequence continues at coordinate 21,042 of JADLZK010004469.1, read as the reverse complement.
AAATAAAGAAAGAAAGAGATACAACCCAAGTTCTCACAAAGTTTCCAGATTCCAAAGAGAGATGATTACTTAAGGAGCAAAAGTAGAATTAGGCTTTCCCCTCATTCATTCCATACACCTAACTATATCCTATACCCCTTATCCACTATATTCTTTCTACCAAACACATGCACCACTTGATCGGTGTGACTCGTAACTTTGGATCCATTGCTTGAATTTACAATATATGTTTAGTAAGTAAATGCGGTTTCTCCCACCTATGAGCTCCGATATAAGCCTTAGATATAGGGTGAGAGAGAAGACATAGTGTGCTACTGCCTTAGCCAAAAATACCACACATTATCAGAGAAAGGCAACACAACCTTATTGCCTTAGAGAGGATCCACAAATACCACAAATAAGAGACTAGAGAGAGTCACACCAAAAGGAACTTTGAGTTTTATTTGAAAACTTACAAAAACTCCGAAGGACAGTTGAGAACAAAAGAGTTTGAGATATAGTTCTTGACTTGACTGTTCTATCTTTCAATTGTCCAAGGTTTAAGAAAAGGTTATAAGCCCCAAAAGGTAAAAAGTAATATGGGTAAGTTGAAGGTTAAAAAGTTTATTCTTATTTGGAGAGAAATTTTGTTTGAAGGCATGTGTACTCTTAAGGTATGAAAGCGTTGTAGCAACTCCTGATCCAAGTAGTTAATATAATATCATAAGTCTTGGGACTAGCAAGAGTTAAGCTTGGGGGAGCTTGTTGACACCTGTTATAGCATAATATTATTAGTCAATTAACATGAAATAAGGGCTTAAGATGAATATCAACATAAGTCTAGGGGTCTAACTAACATATTTCCATGAGTTTTGGTATTTCATGACTTTGTAGGGACTTTGAATAGATAAAAGCGAGAGAAGAACGGTGAGAAACCTAAGAGTTTACATCCCATACGATGACAAGACTTAACCGTGAAGTAACTCAACCTAAAATGTGGACTAAAACACTCTAGAAGATACGGAAGACACCGGGAGGAAGGGGATCACATTATGATCTTGACCCCCTAGCGGCCGCCGGTGGGTCCCACCAATCGGCCTCGGATTTCTATGTCGGTTTACCATCAACCTTGAGGTTGTATCTACACCGTTATTGAAGGTCGGTTTGATCCAAGGGTCCTGTTCATCGCCAAGGGCTATATAAGAAGACCACGACCTAGGGCTAAACCCTAATTCATTATCAATTCATTCTCGAGACCAACCCAACTCTACTCAAGTCCAACCAAGTCTAGATCTAAGCCCTAGTTCATCATATTAGAAGTAGTTAGCTACCTAGCTAGTTCTAGAGGAAGTCAAGTTCATCTTGGATTCCCGATAGTCCGAAATAGCGGGGCTTCGGTGTTTCTCGTGGCTTCTCTCTTGTATCCAATCTGTAAGTATTATTGTTGGAATACAATTGATATGACTTTGTTGTATATAATGATTATATTCTTAGTGATATGTATCCATGCATACTATAGTTATATATTTAGTTTAGTGAGTTTGTCTTATTTCTTATGCATGGAATCGTATAGCATCCACTTAGATGATCACTTAGTGGGTGATAAGCAATGTGTAAACGTGGTGTTTATACAACGTTTATCTGCGATTGCACCCTACATTCCGGGACGTGTGGTAGATCGCGGGGAGTGACAGTCCTCTTTGAGTCCTTTGGAGTCCACCCTCCGAATGATAGGCCAAGTTGAGCCATAATTACGGTGATGATCAAGTTTCGTCCTTGATTGTCATTGGTAATGCTTACCATGTGTAGATGTATTGCAACCTTGCCATGATAGCTAGATGTATTTGCACTAATTATAGTATTCATTGACATATAATTAGGAGTATCTTAGGAATATTCTTTCTATTCTTTCTATATCATGTTAATAGCTCATATGATACTAGTGGCATACTATGATCTTAGACTTGGATAGTTATCATTTATTATTCATCTTTATCTTGTGACTTATCCTGTTATGAGTATTGTTAGATGCATATGGTTACTCTGCATTATACAACTGCAAGTGGATCTCAAGTAAATCATAAACTAAATCATTAGACACCCCTCTCTCTCTACTTTCCATAGACTTCCCTTCCTGTGGTAAAATATAAATACGATACCGGATTACTCCCGGTGAAGTGCTATGATGGTATTTCTATCCGGCGCTTGCGCATATCAAGTTCATCTTTTATTAAGGCCTATCAAGAATACCATACCTACATTTCTTAGAGCGTTATTGCTAGGGTGACGAGACTAGTGTGTAGGTAATGCCTAGAAATGAGTGGTATACCTTGGGTAAATATCCTTAGTGAGATTAACTCCACTATGGATAATGTTCTTGAGATTACACCCCACAATTAACACCGCCTAACTCCGCCTTTGTTGGATCGTGAGATCAATTCCACATCAAGCTAACATGTTTAGATAGATACCATATATATATTTCTTTCGCCTTCCTAATTTGGATCGTGTTAGAAATATCAACGCTTAGGAGTACTTCAATGTTCCAAGTTTTTCACTCTCTTCATCACATCAATTTGGGAACACATACATGGAGGAGTAAATATAGGTGAAAAAATAACTAATTGCATAGTAAATACTCCCCTTGTGCCATAAGTATTTACACATCTCACTTTCTGAAGTCGGACCTTTCTAACTTTGACTTAGGGATGTTTGGCATGGCTCCAACTCCGGTCGGAGTAGCTCCACTCTAGAAATCCGGTTGGAGCTAGCTCCGAGTGGAGTTGGAGTTGGCCAGGCGGGGGTGTTTGGCTAGGATGCTACTTTGAGCTCTAGAGTTGTGTTTTATTTGTGTGGTTTTGCCCAATTTGCCCTTGGTTGCCAAACAAGTTATTTAGAAATAAATACAAGCATGTGAGTTCCTAGATAATCCCAACAACTTACAAGCACAACCAAATAATCCGACATAATAATTCTAAGACAATTCGAATAATACAACATCTAATAAAAAAAAGACATACAAACACTTACATGCTTTAGCCTTCTTTCACCATTCAGCATCCATATCAATAGTGCCATTATTCCAACTGATCCATGTTTGCCTCATCGTTACCTTTTTGCACGCCTTGAAATCTTCCTTCGTTTATCCCACTTGTTCTATATTTCCCCCTTGGTCAATTCAATAGTCGTCTGATCTTTGAATCCTTTTTTCAATCGTAGCATAACCAACTGAATTCAAGAATGTATTTGGTCAGTTTTCTTTCACAACTTGTTCAACCATCAAAACCGCATAGGATCACGAGTGTTCTCAACATTCCAATCAATTTCCGACATCTATACAAGCTGAACATGTCGCTGAGGAAGGAACTGTTATTCTCCTTCTCTACGGTTAGGGTTGGGGGATGGAGGAGGGAGACGATCATGAAAAAATAATCATGTTTACGATGTGTACCAAGTATTATTAGATTGACATTGGAATATACTTTTGTAATAACAAATTTTTCAGGATATAAATATTGATGTTATTTTCCATATATTTGGGAAGCGAGATGTATTGTGGGACGGAGGGAGTACTCCTTATTAGTAATACTGTACTTCTTTATATACTAGAATGATTCCCAGCGTGTTGCCACGATTGTCGTGGTCATATGCCACGGTCCACGATGTCGGCTAATAATGTGTGCTAAGATGGCCCTAACTCAAGAGAGACAGTGACACCATTTATACTAGTTCGAGGCTAATCGAGCTCCTAGTCCGATGTTTTCACTATCTGAGCTCAAAGGCTCGCATCAGGGGCGAGTACAAGCAAATCGAGAGAGGGAGATGAGCTCCCGGGTCTGCGATGGCGTGCGTGTGTGCTAAGATTTGTGAACTTGAGAGTCTGCCTCCTCGATGGCCAATGGCCCCTTTATAGTCGCAAGGCGCGGGGTACTTGGAGGCCACCTGGGGAGGACCAGAAGGAGAAGAAATACAAAGTTGGAGGAGTGAAAAGGAAATAGGTGTTAGTTGCGGGGCATGCCGACCGCCCGACGTCAAGCGTGCCGTCCACCGCCCCGCACGGCTGGTAGTCTGTTCGCATGTTCTTGTAGAATGCGTGGGGGCGCTCAGATTCCCGATGTCCCGTGCGCCATGCCGCCGAGCTTTGAGCTCGGCGGTCGGGTGCGGGCGAGCACCGAGAGCTCGTGAGCCGTAATGGCCCGGCAATATGTCCCATCATCCCCGCCAGGGCATGCGCACCGTCTCTGCCGCTAGGGTCTCTGGCCCGCGTTGCTGGGCGAAAAGATGAGTACGGCGTGTCGCGGGGGGAAAATGTGTGGGCGGGGAGCTGTTTGGAGAGCTCGATAACAAATCGTCGGGGTTGCGTTTGTCACGTAGTCCGTTATCCTTGGCGCGGGCATGGGCTAGGCCCGACAAGCCTCCCTCGCCGCGCGTGCCTCTAGGGATCTCGTTCCCCTCGTTGATATCTCGTCACAGGGTTGTAGCTCGATAGATAGCCATGGCGCCGTCGGTTGGGCGCCGCGGTATGGAGCTTTCACATCGGGTGTCTACTCGAGACCTTGTATGGACCCGAGAACTTCGTCCCGGACGGAGAAGTGCTCGTGGGCGAGCTCGAGCCGGAGCTCGTCGGGGGAGAGGAGAGCCTCGTTGCCGCTAGAGCTCGTCCCGGCGAAGGTTGTTGATGAGCCGAGCTGAGCTCGAGGCTCATGTGAGGAGAGCTTGCTCCCGGGAGAGCTCATCCGGGACGGAAGGATGTCTGCTCGGGCGAGCTTCGAGTAATGCACGAGGCGGTGGAGAGTTCATCCCGTCGTGCGTCTTGTGAGTTGGGCTCGGCTATTACCGGGCCTTTGTTTTGAATTGGGCCTGTTTTAGGATATTATCGAAATATCGTATTTCACACACAGTACGAAGGTGGAATATAAATAGGTTAGGATGTTATTCACTAAGAATTTAAGGTTACGATGTATAGATGATAATCTAAAGTTATTTTAGATAATATAGATTTAGGGATCAATGGAGAAAACATATGAATGAGACATTCCTAATCTATACCTACTAATAAAGAGAGAGAAAATTTCAGTCCCACCTCCTTTTTCACCTCCTTTTTTCGCCGGGCTTTTCACCGGGCTTTTCACCTCCTTTTTCGTAGGGCCTTTTTCTCTTTTGCCCATCGTGCGCAATTTGCATGCATGTCCCAGCGTTTACTTGGTCTCGATTCGAAGGAAGCTTGAGTTGGGTTACTGCGCCTACGGACCATTGGCGGGGGTGGCCCTGACCGCCTTGTGTGTGTACGATCTTTTTTCCTCGAGAAAAACCCTTTTGTGGACCACTACTTGTAGGTATGACCAATGTGCGTATGTATATGTAAGGATGTGACATATAGATGTCCAAATACATACACATTTATGCTTTTTCCCCCTTTTTAATAAGGTGTTGGTCGCATACCGTATATACAAGCAAGTTTTTATATTATGTAACACAAGAAAAATAAATATTTATATGTACCTAAATTTTATTATGTTTAAATTTTATTAATTAGTACGACCGCACCACATACCCATAACAAAAATATTAACAAACCAAATTGGCAAATCCTTGTCACGTCAACAACAAACTCTTAGTACTTTAAATTGACACAAAAGGCTTAATAGAACATTATCATATTATTGCCAACATTAACTTATATTATAGATGTCATTACAAAAAATAAATTATCAAACCTGTTAGTACTTAAAATTGACATGTGCTTAATAGAACATTATCATATTATTGCCAACATTAACTTATATTATAGATGTCATTACAAAATAAATTATAGAATTAAAATATTAAAATAATAAAAACACAAATAGATACATATCATTTTTTTTTTTGGTCATGGTTTTCTATTATCAAATGATAGGTTCTTTCTTCCGTAATATTGTTATTTTATCGTGCGAGTCATATATTTTTAGTATGAAAATTTAGTTGTCCCATAGCAACGCACTGCACGCTACCTAGCCTATACTAATAAAGAGAGAAATTTTTTCCACCTTTTTTTTTCCCACCTCTTTTCCTCTATCTTAATTGGGCCTTAATCGCGCCATCCTCAAATCAATCGTATATACAATGTACCGCGTATCCTCGAAGTCCGCTCACTTATGTATCCCGGAAGTCCTCTCGGTAACAACTCAAATCCATTCCATCGTATATACATATATATTTTCGCCGGTGCTCGGTTCCTTCTCCAAATCCATCCATCCAAATCCATCGTATATACATCTATACATCGCTTAACGGCCACCGGGAACATCATGTTTATTTGTGCTCTCCGCTCATCGTCGTTGAATGGTCGTCGTGACGTCATGCCAGCCGCTAGGACGGGCGATGGCATACGACTAGCGACTAGGGCGCGAGAGGGACGCGCGACTGCGAGACATAGAGCCGAGGGAAAATACGAGTCTAGGAAAAAAAATTGATCACGAGTGAGTCCGTCCGATCGCTTTGCACGGGCACGTGATCGAAATCCCGTTGCAACGCACGGCATGTTTCCTAGTGATATATAAAGTCAATCAACAATTTAGTTTGTGAATGATGTGACCAAATTCATTCTAATGGGAATATGTACAATCTAGAGCTTCCAGCGTTGTTTGCGGGTATGAAGGACAAATCTATGAGTTAAAATATTACTATCATCCTCCTATTATTTTTCTTTCTTCCCTTTTGTCATTTTTTTTAATTTCTTTTTACTTTACTCTATACCAACTACCATCGGCGGGGCTCGGCTATAATTTTATCGAAATATATCCATATGAGATCTTGTTTTGAATGATTTATTAAAAGAAATTCAATGGTGTAATTGGAATTTAATTTGGTTTTTGGTTTGTGAATTATATTATTTTTTTAGTTAGTTCAAATAGTGGGGCCCGCCACTGGATGTTATGATCTTAGTGGGCTCTTGGCGGCATGCTTGTATGTCGAGAGAACTCCTTAGTGGGGTTTAGACCTATGCCTAGGCTCGAACAAGCGAAAGCTAATGAAACCCCGCGTGCTTTGAATTTCCCTGCAATGCACTTTGCATTTCGCATGACTTGAGCACGCCAAGGGGGGCTGGTAGGGGCCATGCCCCCCCCCCTATCCGGCCGTCGGATCGGAAGATATAGCAAATTCTATTTGTTCTTCGCCTTTTTGGGTTGTGGGGCTTACTTTCTAGCCCTAGTGGGAGTAGTGACTAGCGTTATATGTCTAAAGTGCAAACAGTGTTCAACAATCAAGATCACAAGAAATGCTCGAGCCGTACCATTATGCCCCCGTCTAAGTGGTTTTAGAAAGAATTGTATCAAGTAGAGGTAGGAAGATCATTGTGACCAAGACTATAAATTGAGAGGGTAGCCCTCCATCTCATGTTGTCTCTCCGGTTTTTTCGGTTTAAATTTAGGATTTCACAATCAGAATTGCTCCGAGTGGGAGAGGTCCGGACAACTATCTTGTGAATATGTTTGTAAGAAACACACCCCTCAGGTGTGTGCATATCCTCTGGACTTTTGGGGTCAGATCGTTAGAAAAATAATCAATTTATTTTTATAATAAAAATATTTAGAAATATAAATATCATTATTATTCCATGAAACTTTTAGTTTGAATGGCATGAAAAATTAACGGAAAAGAGTGTATAACGTAAAGAAAAAAAAAAGAACTCGGGCGCTCCATGTTTGATGTGGTCTTAGCGAGGAAGAATATGCAATCAGGCCTTGTTTAGATTGCTAAAATTTTTAACTCTTTTTCTACTCTCTCTCTATCACATCACATTAAATACACCAAAAGACATATGTTTGGAGTATAAAATATAGGTAAAAAAATAACTAATTACACAATTTAGATGTACATTGCGAGACGATTCTTTTGAGTCTACTTACACCATGATAGGATAATATTTATCACAAACAAAATCTAAACATCTTCTGATGCGCTTCTGGGAGTTCCAACGCTTACTTTTTGCAAGTTTTTCTAACATCTAAAACTGGGCATCAGTTTGGCTCTTCAGGGCCGGGCCCACCCTTGCTAAAGATGGACGACACGAAAGTGAGGTGTTTGGTTGGTGAAATATTTTGGAGTGCGGGAACTCGTAGCGACTTTTCGTTTGTATTTAGAATTATTGTTCGATTATGGGAGTAATTAAGCTCAAAAGATTAAATCCTCGTACTTTTCAACCAAACTATGCAATTAGTTTTTTATTTGCTACATTTAATCTTTTCCTACGTGCGTTAAGAAGATTTGATGTGACCTTTAACCGTAAGCGCTTTCCGGGTATGTGCATGGCAAACCAAACACACTCTGAGTCGCGTGCCTTACGATACGAAACGGGGCCGACTGACGTGGATCGGCGACCGGCTGCAACCGGTCACTAGTCCTCGTTCGCCAAGCAGCCACGCAGGCCAGCGCCAGCCATAGCATTTATGACACTGAATGTCCTTGCGTCACTGATTCCTGTCACAAACTATTTATATAGGCCGCTTTGACTTTGAATTTGCTTGGTTTGTATCTAAGCATTTAAGTTATAAATCGTTTGAATTTTTGGCATATTAAATTTACAATTTATCTAGCCATAGCAAATTTATTGTATCAGAAAAGTAAGCGGTTTGACATCAGTGGCTCTCAACGGACGGTATTGCGGTGGATTTGCTAACCCCCTATTCACCACTAGTCTAATCAAGCTCTTGCAGAAGTCTGCCAAACTAAGTAATGTTATACAGACTCTATAGCGTAGCTTCTTTATTTTGGACCGCATTCTAAACGCTGGAGACAATGTTTATGAAATTTACCGTTGTATACTATCATATGTTATAACTTGAGCTCCTATTTCTATTTCGAGGAAACATTTATATGTTATCATCCTGTTGTATTAGTCTATGTGATGGTTGGATAACGGAAATCCTACTCTTGACGGGTCAAATGAAACATAAATCCGGTGAATCCTATCTCCCATCCTGGGAATGGAAGTACTTACATGGATTTTATGGGAAGTGGGTAATAGTAAATATGGCACCATGAATCTTGGGAGCATAATTAAGCAACTATAAACTTAGATTGTAACAACAAATTGGTACTTTATTTGCATTTGGAACTGTATTTACCGTTTCCATTTTAAAAAAATAAATGAACGACGGTAACTAAATTTGAAAGTAAGAATAACAACTAATATACCACTAGCCATTTGTTATCTTTTGTCCACAACACCTACTCGTCACCGACTTCGTCGACACTCATGTGTCGCTCTACCGTTGGTTCCTCTTTCCGCACCGGCATTCGGCTACTACCATTACTCCTCAACTACTATCAATCGCCGATTTTTGCCGTTCTTTCCCTAAAATATAGTGTAACCGAACTTAAAAGTACTATCTGATTCGTTGACTTGTTGGTTTTTTTAGTAAGCTATAGCGACGACCTTCGCCACTCATCATCATTTCTCCATTCCATGTAATTTCACAACCAAATGCTGCTCGGGAAAAACAAAATAAATAAATGAGTGAAACCGGAAAGTGTGAAGGGCGGGCGGCACAGGAGCAGGACACGCCCCGTGCGCGCCAACCGGCTGCCCCGGTGGCCCGTTCTCCTGCTGCTGCAGCCAAAGCCATCAGAAAAAGGGGGCGAAAAGGCCACCGAATTCTGCTCGCCCGGGCGCAAACAACAGAGCGAGTCCCACCCAGAGCAGCAGCAGGCCGCCTTTCCGCTCGCTCCAGCACCCACGACGCAACGCAATCATCACCGACCGCCGTCTCCCTCTCCCTCTCCTCCTTCCTTTCCATTCCATTCCTCGTCCTCGAGTAAGACCGCCGCATGCCACCCGCACGAGGCGCCGCTACCTCTTCCAGGTGACAGACAGCGCGCGGGGCCGAGCCGAGATCGGCCGGCCGGCGCGCCATGGCCGCGCCCGGAGGCCTGGACCAGGACCAGGACCGGGGCCGTGGACAGGACGCCGCCATTGCTCTTCGGCCGCAGCATCCCGGTTCTCCACTCCTCCGCCGTCGCCGCCGCCACCGCATCCGAGGTGAGCAGCCGCAGTCCCAGTCCCAGTTCACTTCTCGGAATCAGTCACTCCTTGACGAGGAATTCTCGGTCGACCACGGGGTTCTGGCGAGGGGCAGGATGGTCATTGCCGGCCGTTTCTGGGGAAAAGGGTGGGAGAGGACGGGAAAGCGGAATCGGATGCGCTTTTTTCTCTCCCCCTCCGCTTTTGCGCTGTCAAGTGCGTGTTGGTCGATCATGCTTCCTGCTAGGATTCCGGTCGCTGCTGCTGCGAAACGATTCTCCCTTTTGCTTTTAGAGCCCGGTTTGATTGTCCAAAAAAGCTTATGGGTTTATGTGTTTTATTCTTCAGTGTTCGTACGGAATTCTCTTACAACATGTGTTTCTTGGATACTTGACGGCATTGCGGTTTAAGCAATGCTTTTTAAAAATAACACACAATTCAAGGAATTTTTTGGTTTTGCTATAAATAATCGTTTCTGCTGACTGCTGTTGATGCTTGATGTGCTTAGTTTGGAATCGAAATGCTTGATATGTATGGTAAGAGATTTTGCTTGCCTTGTTCACGGTGTCCATGTACGATTTTTGTTTCTTCTTTTCTTCAAAAAAGATACATTCATTGCCTTTGTCTGAGGAGAAATCGCTGAGGATTTTCTTGTTTTCTTGGGGGTAATGCCCTCGAAGAGATATGAACATTCAGGTTATGTCAGACAAGTGACCAGTAATATAATCAAGGTTTCTTCTTCCTCTGGGCGTCTTTTCTTTTTTAAATAGAAAAGAGGGGATACTTGTCACTTTACTAAAATGTGAAAGCATGTTGTCTGAGCGTGACAAGGGACTGGTTGTTTCTGCTGTATTATTATGAACAGCAACAAAATCTTACTACATGTATGCTATGGAGTACTGTTTGCAATCCGATGGGTGATGGTGGAATCAGGGACGGTCCTTTTGGTTTGCTAGAGCCCTGTTCTACATGTACTATTTCATCTAAGGTTTGCATTTTGGTATGCGGCCCCTAATACAAATCTTGGAAGTCAACTGTGGTCCATATGTGGCAACCTTGAAATTATTGTCTTCAGTTGTTGGTAATTGCCTGGTCTACCATTCAAGTGTCGGCATGTTTCACAACATTGTACTGTGATAGTGGTCTGTGGCTGTGAGTTATGAGCAACATAGCTGAAAGCTGATAATTGAACACTTGTTTGAAATACTCCATAGCCTACACAGTTTTTACCTAGACTTGAAATCCTAGAAAGTTTGTCTGATCTGGACACTTGTAAGTTATGTCGAATTCAGGCACCCATGCTGGATTTGAACATTCGTGGACGGATTCAAAGTGGCATCTGTGTCTTCAAAGAAACAAAATTTACCAAGTTGGGCATCTCACTCTTGCACCCAAACTATATTTCAACACCTGGTCACCCGCATACATGTGTTTTTAGGTAAGTACATGCATAATGGAAATGAGTTTGCTGTAACTTGAAAGTAGAAAACACTGACATTGAGTTTGCTGTAACTTGAAAGTAGAAAAACACTGACATATGAAGTACCAAATTCCAGTGCTGCATTATAGATGTGGTTCAGCCTAATCTGGTTGCACATAAGTGCATCAGCGTACTTCTGTAGTCCGGATCAACAGTTTGATGAAAAAGCAACGACACAGTTTTAACAACCTCAGCTGTGGAGCATGGAACACATTGGGTGTTTCTTTTAGTATTGATCCTCATTTAATTTCATCAGTGACAGGCAGCACACAGATTGTCTCAAAGTTTCCATATTTTTATATGCTTCACGGTAACTAATTGTGACTCAATTGCCAAATAAAATGGTAAGCTTGTAACTGCTGTTTAGTGTTTAGTATTTGGTACCATCTCTAGATCTGAATTAAGCTAAAATTCTGCTTGATATAATGCTTTTCATCTGCTGACTTGTCTAATGATGTTTATGCTGACGACATCATAAATTATCTGTTTCAGGTTAGCACCAAGTTGATGTAATCTATGATGGCATGCCATGCCTTTAAACATGTCTTTGCTTGTCAAAGCAAGTCCCTTCCCTTCCAAGAACAATATGAAGAATGGTCTACAAGCTATCAGCATTCCGCATGGGAAAATGGAAGCTGATTCCAAATCTGAGGAAGTTAAAGAATAGTTTACATGCTATCATCAGTCAGCCTGGGAAAACAGATGATTCCAAGTCTGAGGAAGCTAAGACTGAATCTGGTGGATCAGGCCAAGAGAAGGTACTCAAGAAGCCAGATAAGATTCTGCCTTGCCCTCGCTGCCATAGTATGGAAACCAAGTTCTGCTTACTCAACAATTACAACGTGAACCAGCCCAGGCATTTCTGCCGGAACTGCAAGAGGTACTGGACTGCTGGGGACTATGAGGAATGTCCCTGTAGGTTCTGCAGACGCAGAAATAAAGGGATGTATATCATCACCATCATGTCACCAAACAGCGTGATCATATCACTAATGGAGATGTTTCTGATGCAACTCAGCGCCAGTCTCTTGCAGTCAAGCCATCTGTCCTTCAGGGTTCAGGAAAAAGCAAAACGAAACAGCATGCAATTCTGTATCTCCAGTCCTTAATATTAAAGAACAGAATAATGCCGACATTATTTCCTTGATCTCTGGTGACAATAAGGAAGAAAAATCATGTGCCTCCTCTGCAGTGGTATCTGGTTCCTCTGAAAATTGGATGCCAGAAAATACAGTTAAAAAGGAGGAGGATAATACTTCAGCTTACGGTAATGGTGTGAAAGAACCTGATCCTTAACATGCAGTCTCACCATGCTGGACCTGTTTCGGTGTTCTCCAAAAATCCTGCTGCAGTCATGGTGACTAATCAGTGCTCAGCAGATGGTATTCATGGGCTGAAAATGGTGCGGTCAGTCCTCTTTTCACTGCCACCACTACCCGTGGTACCAACCCCGGGAATTTATGCACCTGCTGTTCCATTTCCTCTCGTGCCAGCATTTGTGAGCTGCATTCCTGGCTGGCCAGGTGGAGTATAAGGTGCACCATGGCCTGGAAGTAGTGGCCCCTACATTACTATCTTTTCCTCCAAACAGTTTAGCTTTTCAGGAAGCAACTCTAGGGTGTTAGGAAAGCATACAAGGGTAGCTAATTTGCAGGAAGAACAGGAGGCAGAAAAAAAGTTTTGGATCCCTAAAGCTCTCAATTGACAACCCAGAAGAGGCAGCAAAGAGTTCAATCTGGGCCTCTCTGGTATCAAGCCTGATGAGAGAATCATATTCAAGTCTTTCCAGTCCAAGGATCTGAAAATAGTGAGACTAAGACGCCAGAATCCCTGCAGGCCAACCCAGCAGCCGTTTTCTCTCAGACATTTCAGGAGAGGACCTGAGAAACTTAGTTGTTCCCCATCGGTGACATCATATCGTAAATAAAATGTCCTCAAAACAAAGGATACCAGAGCATGGTCAATGTTCCTATTTAAGCTTTTCTTGAATTGGTCTGTCGCTAAGCGCAGCAGTTGGGCAATCAACTCCAGACTCTGGGCCAAGATTTACAGTTTTTCTTTTTCTTTCTGACGATAGCTAGTTGGTCTGAAGATTCTGACTGCTCAAGGAGCGCTTTATGTAAATACAGTAGGCCTGGTGAATTGATGTCGATAGCCTTTAGCTGGCACCGGTTAAAGTTCTAATGTACTCTGTTGTAAATTATAAGTCATTCAGACTTTCTAAGCACATAGATTTTGCTATGTATCTACATAGTAAAAGCTATATATATAAGCCAGAATGACTTATAATTTGGAATGGAAAGAGTAAGTGCACTGAGTCATGGAGTGTTGGAATGGAAAGAGTAACTGCACTGAAGTCATGGAGTGGGTAACTAGGTTCATGAGCGCGATTAAAGTGACGATAATGGTTGCTACTAGCCTGTATATGTTTATGTTTAAATTCAAATACTGTACTCCATTCATATCAGCAGGGCAAAGTTAGACGGGATATGACCATCTATGGATTTTTTTGGCCTTTTGGAAACATGGGACAACCATTTCTCTGTTTGGTTGGATGTAAGAAAAGTGGATGAGAAGAGAACAGTTGACTAACCGTATCTATCATTTTAAAATAGAGACAATTAATTATATACTAATAAATATGTGTTAACACTAACCTTATGATGATAATCACTAATTAAACATAAAATTCGTTAATTAGCACTACTAATCCCCGTAATTGACACACAAAACATACACTAATCAGGTAACCGCCATCTAAGCACTTATCAAAATCAATTTTGTTAAGTTGCCATCATAATTACTAAGTAATAATAATATAGCATACTAACCATTTTTAATTTATTTTTAGTAGCAAAGATTAGAAATTAATAATATGGATGGCAGAAAGCTTTTTTTTTGGTGGCAGGATATGTAGCAATTAAAAAATTACCCCCCGTCCGGGATATCCATATCCAACTCGTCCCTAAGCCAAACAGCTATCGACCTGTGCACTCCCGCGGTCCTGCCACTACCACCACAAAGTGGTGGCACGACTGGCTGTGGAGTCCAAAATGGCAGTGGCACAAGACTGGAATTTTGTGGGATCCAATGCTGCAATATCGCTTACAAATTTCGGAAGGAACAAAATTGGAACGCAAATTCCAAACATCCTTGTGTTTCCAAATTTACATTCTCTCTACAAACTTGGATTGAATTTCCAAGCATCCAAGTACTCCATATTTTACAATACACACTCCACAAATTTACCCACAATAATGCTGCAACAAACGGATGAAAAACTTGTGTGTCGACTTCTATTTTACCTTTTGTAAATGTTATACATACATCACGTTAGAGATTAAACCTATCACCTAACAACTAAATGAATCAGCTCATATTCACATCAAAAGAGGAAAAAGAAAAGAAAAGAAGAAAAAAAAATAAACACTATAGGGTCCCTGCTTTGTTGTCATGAAAGTCCTCTCATTGAATTTCTGGGCAAGTTCACCTGATTTACATTTGCAAATTTTCCATCTCACGGGCAATTTGAATATCGCTGGGCCTAAAGTATTCAGTGAAAGCCTTTAATACAAAATGTGGGACCATTGCTGTAACAACAATGATAAGCAGCAGAAACCAAAAGAGACCGGTCCCCATTATATGAAAGATTGCCCTGAATTATCAATGGAAACAGTTATCATGCAATTCACCACAGCTATTCAAGTAATCATAAAGAAACATATTAATGCATATGATTCTTATTAACTTTTGATTATTAGAGTTCTCAATGTATTTGAAAAAGCCACAGTGCAAAAGCAGCGAGTCATAATATTATTATGCATGCTAGGGCTCATATTATAGTCCATTCTCAGCTCAGTAATGAGAAGCACTGTTTTTCTTGCTTTTTCCAGTGAGCATTGGTTTGGTATGTTTCTTCAGGCAATTCTCCACTAACATATTTCAAGAAATGAATTTTGTTTTACATTCTAAGACCCTTATTTTGCAGAGAAAAGGATCTGAATTGCGTTTGCTCTTCTGAACATAAACCCACTGAATGTGTAATAACGATGGTGCAGTTAATTCATGGAATACAAAAGGAAAATGCAGGTTCAGTCAGAAGAGGCTGAAGAGGAAGTACTTACCCATACCCTGAAGAACCCATATGGAATCTATTATCACAAAGAGGCAAACTGTTGTTGCAGCTATTGTGCCCCAAACAAATGCATGTATTATCCAGTTCCACTAATAATGTCCATGGCCAATTGCATATTTACAACAATGACAGGTGGGTGCCCACAGTCTCCTTAGGAGACTAGACATATCGATTGTGCTTCGTCTATATGCAAAATATGGCAAGTAGAAAACAGACAAACTCTGCCAGAGTGCTTCAAGCATATTGAGCACAAACAAATTCACATTGTACTTCTCATCCCTCTGGCCCAGATCCATATAGCTTTTGATAAGCTAACAGGGTTGCCTTATTAAGATCCTTGTCAAGAATGCCAACGACAATTGTTGGAAGGACGCGATATAAAAGGACAGTATACAGGAGACTGCTCCATTCAGTGATAGCAGTTGTCAAAGTGAATGCTGTATAAAGTACATACCTGGAATCACATGTGAGCATTAGTTTTTCAGAAGCATCTGAGTACTTTATGAAGAAAAATAATTAGTGCAAGAAATTTGAACCATCCAACTTACATAACCAGATACAGTATTTGTAAACCTAGCAGAAATCAATACAAGAGATAAATTAAAATATAATTGAAGTCTAGCCTCTTTTCCAAACTAATTTACGTTAGACATAGCATAGAGTGACAACTCCTACGCCTTTTTCAGGTTCACAATGCAGATATCTATATTAAGAAACCAAAACTCTTACCAGAAAAGAACCAAGACAAACGTAGCATTCTTGTAAAAGTTTGTAAAGGATCATATAGGCCATCCTTTGATAATTCCAGTGACCATGAACTAATAAAAGAGGGACCAAGAATCTAAATCTTTATTCCATAGAAAAATCTGATGCCATAACAGCTTGTCGCCCTTCTGGCCACTGATGCCAATCCCAACATCGGCCATTTGAATCATTGGAAACATCATTTGCGCCTGAACAACATAGGTAAGGAAATTCATACATCAGATTGAACATATTAGTTCATAGAGATTAAAATACATCATAATAAGAGAAGCAGGAGGAATAATACCATCACCAATTGCTAAGGTCATATCATCTGTCCTGTTCTTGGATAAGGGCAACTATCCCTGCCTTCTGTAATGGAGCCACTGACAACATAAGACAACACTACATTCAGTTGCTAGTTTGAAAAAGCTGCCACAAACAATAGAAATCAATTCATGCATCAGTCATGACACTTTAGTACTAAGAAAGTCGAAACGAAAACCAAGACTAGAACATTCATTGGTTGCTATAATCAAGATGGTTACCTCATCTTGCAACCCCGCCTCCAAAATAAACAAGGCTGTTACCATCTACAATCAAAGCAAGAGTTACAGTCAAAGTTTCTGATGTTAACAATGGACCCTGTGTACCCAGCTGATGAAGCAGCTCTGAGCTTCTTAGTTGTGGCAGCGCCCACAAGACTTCTCTGACATGACTCCTTTGAATTATTATTTATAACAATTTAGCTCATGTCATTGGTCAGCAGCTTACAGGAGTAGCCAATAGAAATTGCGTCTCCTGCTTATCTCCAGTCAACCAAAACCTTATGTCTGCTTGCCTAAGTGAGACTCTATTGGCTTGAACCATCTTGAAGCTTATCTTCAATCCCAGTGGCCCCCAATATGTGGACATTGTGCTCTATGTTTGCAGCAACAGATCGGAGTAAGTTTCCAAGTACTGATGTGCTGGCATTCTCATAAGCTAATTGCCACCCTCAAATTCAGACGACTCAGCTCGGGCAAGATACCAACAAAGAGTTCTCAAGTGAAGCAGTCACTTGTGGAGATGCTACCTCTGTATAATCTAATCCATGTCCACCCTTGTGACATGAATTTGCTCTTGTAATTCCAAAATATTGAACTGTCCGCACCTTCGGGGCATACAGCTTAACAGTCTTACTGTGCCCAACTATGACAGACATTCTCTTTTCGATCACTATCAAACTCATGAAGTCCCAGTATATCAAATCTGCAGATTCCATACCAGCACCATACAATAGTATTGTAAGTCAATAACGCTATTAAATTATTGAAAATGTTAATTGACAGACACAAAAAGGTGGTGCAATGGAAATCTCCAATGGGAATAACACAGTCAATATAGTCCTACAGAAGAAAAGCAAACTATCGTGACATAAAACAACAGATAAATATAACAGCCAGTGTAGTTGGTCACACTAGCACACGCCTATCAAATTGGCAAGCACAATTCGTTGTGAAACATTCATGGAGCGATGTAATGACCCAAAAACTAGAGAAATTTAACTGTGAACAGCCAGAACTCAGATGTCACATGCTCAAGTGCCATCCAATAGGACCACAAGATAATAGAAGCAAAAACATAGTTGCCATAATTAACTAAATAGTTTTATTGAATCCAATTAGTAATACAACTTTACCAATCAGAGAAGACTTACATGGCAGACAAATCAGGAAGACAGGTCTAGGATTTCGGTGAGAAAACGCTAATGTTGAAAATAAAAAGTGATGATGTACTGTAAAATTAGAAAGTAAAAGAGAAAAAAAATCTTGAACTATCCATATCAAATTTGATTCTTTTCAGTGCTACCACTATTGCTGATAATAGGTAGCAAAGTTATAGAAAATTTTGCATGTTCTGCTATTTTCTAGAAGATCATAAATCAGGTAGCCTCAACTCCTAACTATGTAATTACATTCTCAATAATTTGTATTTAAAAATTGGTGTTGGCGTATATGTATTGAAACATGTTAATGTATCATTCAATGTAGATGTCTATGAAGCCAATAGCTAGAGCTATGTTACCTCTACTTCGTCACCAAGGACATCAATCACTATGTAACCAGATGTTAGAGCTCAACAAGGACAATGCCATAAGATGCTGCAGCATATGCTAGTGCCTGTTCATCAGGAGACTCACCCCGATAGTCAATCAACTTTTTGTTTTGAGTCTCTAGTGTCAAGGACAAAGCCGTACAATGGTATTACAAGCAAAGAGCAAAGGAAGAATTCAAGAACAAGCTTTTGATTCTCATTTGAACCACTATCCCTGAGTGGTTCAATGAGCTGAGGGTCGGTTTTAACTTCCCATCTTTGGTGTCCACAGATGATCACCGACCGTCCAAAACCAGCGAAAAGAAATTTTTTTAACAAGGAACGACAACATCAGAACACAAAAAAACAAGTATTATGCAGTGAATCCATTGAAGTGATCATACCTACAAATCGGTATCCACCTGGATTCTTTACTGGAGCTGTAATCAACCCCATGGTCGAAGCACACTGGAACACCCATCTTGTTCTCTGTTAGTGTCCCTGTCTTGTCAGAGAAACACATACCTTATTTGCCCTAAATCCTCATTTATATTCAAAGCTCTGCACTGAACTTCGACCTTGATGACTCATCATACAGATCTTTATCAGCACCCATGAAATATGCCTGTCAAGCCTTACCAACTCCATTGATATATACAATGAGATAGGAATGATAACCTGATACACTATCACTGCCATGAGGAATGTGATGAATATCTGCATCCAACACCATAATAATTGTAGTTTTTCGGTCGACAATCCTTCTCCCCTGAAGAATGGGTGGGCTCCAGCTCCCTCGGTGATTCAGCAGCCAAATCCTGTGCAAGCACAGATGCAGTTGTGCACATCCCAATAAGCATAAAAGGATAATACATGACAGTCTCCCTATTTAACTGTGTCTCCAGGCGACTCGGCTTGGGACGGCGCCCCGGAGCTATTTAGCATCACCTTAGTCTCCTTCCCAGCATATACCACAACCCTATTGCCCATGTGGTGTTCTTGAGTTCCTGGCCGCGAGCTAATAATGTTGGATGGCCCAAGCGAGACACGCTTGCCATCAATCTCGAGATTTGCCTGGAACCCGTAAATGTTCCTGTTGGGCCGCTCGCAATGCAGGATGCCACCGACACCACCACCATTCTGGGAGAAACTGACCTGTGTCTCCTGCTTGGCATACCTCGTCTTAAGATTGGTCTCCCCATCGAGATTCAGTTCTGGACGCGCGACGCCGGTGGGGTCGCTGGTAGCGGCAGCACCATGTCGGCCGGCAGTGTCTCATTGGACGCGACGCGCACCACCACGTCCCCGACGCGAATGTGCTTCCATCTCTTGGGTTTGGAACTCGCCAGCAGCTGCGCCGGGTGGATGCGAGCACGGGCAAGGCGGTTGTTGTTCTCCTGTCGGTCCGGAGCGATGGCGGCGGAAATCTCGTAGGCGTCGCCCGACGGCCGTGACGAAAACACGAAGGCGAGCGCGGTAGCGCACGGACGCACCGCGGCCAGCTTACGACCTGGGGGCAGCTGGGGTTGAGAGCACGGTGATGGCGGTGGGCGTACGACAGCCGCCGGAACTGCTCGAAGGGTTCGCGGTAGAAAGGTGAGGGAGCGAGTACTTCGCCGTCCGGATGGCGTTCCCGACGAACTCCGGCGAGGGCTCTCCCACGATGACCCCTCGGGACTCGTCGTCTCCGCCCTCGCGCTCCCGCTGCGACGACGCGGATGGGTCGTCGGCGGCCCGTCGTCACGGCGGCAGGGGGCGGAATGGGTCGGGGACCTCGACGGAGAAGGCAAGGCGGTCCGCGCGGGAGAGAGGCTCCGACTGGGCCGGCGGGAGCAGTGACGCCGCTGGGGATGCGGCGGCGTCGTCGGGCGTGGAGGCGCCCGGGGTTGTGGCGACGAGGAGCGGGCGCTCGGATGCCATGGTGGTGGTGGGGTAGGGATGGAGGTGTGGAGCTAGTGCGGCAGAGGCATCGTCGGCGGCGGATTTGGGCCGGCGCCGGCGAGAGTCAAAAGGCGGAGGTGCGGAGCTGAGGACTTTTGAGGGGTTCGAGAGTTTTTCTTCTGTGGGGTTCAGGGATTGATTGGCAGCAGTGAGATTTTCAGCAATAGGAGGGTTTGATGGAGACTTTTCGTAAACAAATATAAATGCAGAAGTTTTTGCCATGAATAGAGCTAGGAGTAAGAGGTTTATACAGTGGATTCGAAAAGTGTTATTCGTTTGTTTGAGGTAGTTGCAAATTTTTATAGTATGAGAAAATTGTGGAGAGATTGCTTATCCACATGGTTACCTTACTTATTTATTCATCCATTTATTTTTATTTATTTATTTACGGGGTCATTGAATTGCCAATGGCACAGGTAGTACTATTATCAAGGCATGTTTCGTGTGGATTTAATAATGCCATGTTTTTATTATTATTAATTAAAGATACAAATAGTCAATAAATGCATATTAACGCTATTTTTAAAATTGACAAATACAGTAGTAGTTGAGCATCGTGCTCAGAAGGTCAATGATACCCCTTAGCTCAAGTTTTTATCAAACCGACATGTACTCTCGGAGTATGTATGTACTTAAATACCGAGTGAATTTATACGATGCAAATACGACACCAGAAATTGC
>JADLZK010004468.1:0-11340 GCA_015847255.1 Hyparrhenia diplandra | reverse complement strand
AGAGAATTTTCCAATCCATCTATAGAATCAAGCTAGACTTTTTCGCGGGTTGTGGAATCAAATGCCTCACCCTAGAGATCTAAATTTGAACAAGTGGACCATTAGAGAGTTTTTCTAAGAATGACTTGTCATAGGCATCAACGTAGCACTTGTTTAGAGTGAATGCTTGGAATTCCATCGAAAATATTTGTGTCGATCTCCGTCTGCATCAAACAAGAAGGGGAACGACACGAAAAGGTACATAGGAAGTTAGGGTGGATAGATTAAGAGAAGTTTCCAATCCGGCCATAGAATCGAAAGCTAGACTTTTTTTTGGTTTTGGAATCAAATGCCTCACCCTAGAGAACCTAAATTTGAAGAAGTGGACCATTAGAGTTTTTCTAAGAATCACTTTTCATAGGCCTTAAAGTAGCACTTGTTTAGAGCGAAAATATTGAATTCCATTGAAAATCTTTGTGTCGACCTCCACGCATCGAAAACAAGAAGAGGAACGACATGAAAAGGCACATAAGAAGTTAGGGTGGGTCGTTAGATGATGGTAGGATCAATTACATTGTGTTCCCCACCCGTTAATATATGTTTCTCGATTTGACATTAAGGATCAATGGCGCTGGATTTCAGCACGAACTCAAAACAAAGACTAGTTTCCAATCCGGCTTTAGAAACAAGCTAGACTTCTTCGGTTGTGGAATCAAATGCCCGACCCTAGAGAACCTAAATTTGAAGAAGTGGACTATTAGAGAGTTTTTTCTAAGAATCACATGTCATAGGCCTGAAAGTAGAACTTGTTTAGAATGAAATCTTGGAATTCCATCGAAAATCTTTTTGTGTCGATCTCCGCATCAAAACAAGAAGGGGAACGACACCTAAAGGTACATAGGAAGTTAGGGTGGATAGCTTAAGAGAAGTTTCCAATCCGTCTATAGAATCGAGCTAGACTTTTTCATGGTTTTGGAATCAAATGCCTCACCCTAGAGAACCTAAATTTGAAGAAGTGGACCATTAGAGAGTTTTTCTAAGAATCACTTTTCATAGGCCTTAAAGTAGCACTTGTTCAGAGCGAAATCTTGGAATTCCATTGAAAATCTTTGTGTCGACCTACGTACCGAAACAAGAAGAGGAACGACACGAAAGGCACATAAGAAGTTAGGGTGGGTCGTTAGATGATGGTAGGATCAACTACATTGTGTTCCCCAACCGTTAATATATGTTTCTACGATTTGACATTAAGGATCGGCCGGCGCTGATTTCAGCACGAACTCAAAACAAAGAGTAGTTTCCAATCCGCCTATAGAAACGAGCTAGACTTCTTCAAGGGTTGTGGAATCAAATGCCCTACCCTAGAGAACCTAAATTTGAAGAAGTGGACTATTAGAGAGTTTTTCTAAGAATCACTTGTCATAGGCCTCGAAAGTAGAACTTGTTTAGAGTGAAATCTTGAATTGCATCGAAAAATCTTTGTGTCGATCTCCGTAATCAAAACAAGAAGGGGAAATCGACACCTAAAGTTAGATAAGAAGTTAGGGTGGATAGGTTAAGAGAATTTTCCAATCCGTCTATAGAATCAAGCTAGACTTTTTCGCGGTTGTGGAATCAAGTGCCTCACCCTAGAGATCTAAATTTGAACAAGTGGACCATTAGAGAGTTTTTTCTAAGAATCACTTGTCATAGGCATCAACGTAGCACTTGTTTAGAGTGAAATCTTGGAATTCCATCGAAAATCTTTGTGTCGATCTCCGTGCGAAAGAAACAAGAAGGGAAACGACGACACGAAAGTTAGATAGGAAGTTAGGGTGGATAGGTTAAGAGAATTTTCCAATCCGTCCTATAGAATCAAGCTAAACTTTTCGTGGTTGTGGAATCAAATGCCTCGCCCTAGAGAACCTAAATTTGAACAAGTGGACCATTAGAGAGTTTTTCTAAGAATCACTTGTCATAGGCCTCAAAAGTAGCACTTGTTTAGAGCGAAATATTGGAATTCCATTGAAAATCTTTGTGTCGACCTCCACGCATCAAACAAGAAGAGGAAACGACACGAAAGGCACATAAGAAATTTGGTGGGTCGGTTAGATGATGGTAGGATCAATTACATTGTGTTCCCCAACCGTTAATATATGTTTCGATTTGACATTAAGGATCGGGCGCTGATTTCAAAGACGAACTCAAAACAAAGACTAGTTTCCAATCCGGCTTTAGAAACAAGCTAGACTTCTTCGCGGTTGTGGAATCAAATGCCCGACCCTAGAGAACCTAAATTTGAAGAAGTGGACTATTAGAGAGTTTTTCTAAGAATCACATGTCATAGGCCTGAAAGTAGAACTTGTTTAGAATGAAATCTTGGAATTCCATCGAAAATCTTTGTGTCGATCTCCGTACCGAAACAAGAAGGGGAATGACACGAAAGGTACATAGGAAGTTAGGGTGGATAGCTTAAGAGAAGTTTCCAATCCGCCTATAGAATCGAGCTAGACTTTTTCATGGGTTTTGGAATCAAATGCCTCACCCTAGCGAACCTAAATTTGAAGAAGTGGACCATTAGAGAGTTTTTCTAAGAATCACTTTTCATAGGCCTTAAAGTAGCACTTGTTTAGAATAAATCTTGGAATTCCATTGAAAATCTTTTGTGTCGACCTACGCATCGAAACAAGAAGAGGAACGACGACAAAAGGCACATAAGAAGTTAGGGTGGGTCGTTAGATGATGGTAGGATCAACTACATTGTGTTCCCCAACCGTTAATATATGTTTCTGATTTGACATTAAGGACTGCTGGCGCTGATTTCAGCACGAACTCAAAACAAAGAGTAGTTTCCAATCCGCCTATAGAAACGAGCTAGACTTCTTCGCGGTTGTGGAATCAAATGCCCGACCCTAGAGAACCTAAATTTGAAGAAGTGGACTATTAGAGAGTTTTTCTAAGAATCACTTGTCATAGGCCTGAAAGTAGAACTTGTTTAGAGTGAAATCTTGGAATTGCATCGAAAATCTTTGTGTCGATCTCCGTACCGAAACAAGAAGGGGAACGACACGAAAGTTAGATAAGAAGTTAGGGGTGGATAGGTTAAGAGAATTTTCCAATCCGTCTATAGAATCAAGCTAGACTTTTTTGATTTGTGGAATCAAGTGCCTCACCCTAGAGATCTAAATTTGAACAAGTGGACCATTAGAGAGTTTTTTCTAAGAATCACTTGTCATAGGCATCAACGTAGCACTTGTTTAGAGTGAAATCTTGGAATTCCATCGAAAATCTTGGTGTCGATCTCCGTACCGAAACAAGAAGGGGAACGACACGAAAGTTAGATAGGAAGTTAGGGTGGATAGGTTAAGAGAATTTTCCAATCCGTCTATAGAATCAAGCTAAACTTTTTCGTGGTTGTGGAATCAAATGCCTCGCCCTAGAGAACCTAAATTTGAACAAGTGGACCATTAGAGAGTTTTTCTAAGAATCACTTGTCATAGGCCTCAAAGTAGCACTTGTTTAGAGCGAAATATTGGAATTCCATTGAAAATCTTTGTGTCGACCTACATACCGAAACAAGAAGAGGAACGACACGAAAGGCACATAAGAAGTTTGGGTGGGTCGGTTAGATGATGGTAGGATCAATTACATTGTGTTCCCCAACCGTTAATATATGTTTGGTTATTTGACATTAGGGCTTTGATTTCCGAACTCAAAACAAAGACTAGTTTCCAATCCGGCTTTAGAAACAAGCTAGAC
Source organism: Hyparrhenia diplandra (assembly GCA_015847255.1). Classification (NCBI taxonomy): domain Eukaryota; kingdom Viridiplantae; phylum Streptophyta; class Magnoliopsida; order Poales; family Poaceae; genus Hyparrhenia; species Hyparrhenia diplandra. The sequence continues at coordinate 7,623 of JADLZK010004468.1, read as the reverse complement.
TTCTTCGCGGTTGTGGAATCAAATGCCCGACCCTAGAGAACCTAAATTTGAAGAAGTGGACTATTAGAGAGTTTTTCTAAGAATCACTTGTCATAGGCCTGAAAGTAGAACTTGTTTAGAATGAAATCTTGGAATTCCATCGAAAATCTTTGTGTCGATCTCCGTACCGAAACAAGAAGGGGAACGACACGAAAGGTACATAGGAAGTTAGGGTGGATAGCTTAAGAGAAGTTTCCAATCCGTCTATAGAATCGAGCTAGACTTTTTCGCGGTTTTGGAATCAAATGCCTCACCCTAGCGAACCTAAATTTGAAGAAGTGGACCATTAGAGAGTTTTTCTAAGAATCACTTTTCATAGGCCTTAAAGTAGAACTTGTTTAGAGCGAAATCTTGGAATTCCATTGAAAATCTTTGTGTCGACCTCCACGCACCAAAACAAGAAGAGGAAATCGACACCGAAAGGCACATAAGAAGTTAGGGTGGGTCGTTAGATGATGGTAGGATCAATTACATTGTGTTCCCCAACCGTTAATATATGTTTTGATTTGACATTAAGGATCGGCCGGGCGCTGATTTTAAGCACGAACTCAAAACAAAGAGTAGTTTCCAATCCGCCTATAGAAACGAGCTAGACTTCTTCGCGGTTGTGGAATCAAATGCCCGACCCTAGAGAACCTAAATTTGAAGAAGTGGACTATTAGAGAGTTTTTCTAAGAATCACATGTCATAGGCCTGAAAGTAGAACTTGTTTAGAGTGAAATCTTGGAATTGCATCGAAAATCTTTGTGTCGATCTCCGCATCAAACAAGAAGGGGAACGACACGAAAAGTTAGATAGGAAGTTAGGGTGGATAGGTTAAGAGAATTTTCCAATCCGTCTATAGAATCAAGCTAGACTTTTTCGCGGTTGTGGAATCAAATGCCTCACCCTAGAGATCTAAATTTGAACAAGTGGACCATTAGAGAGTTTTTTCTAAGAATCACTTGTCATAGGCCTCAAAGTAGCACTTGTTTAGAATGAAATCTTGGAATTCCATTAAAAAATCTTTGTGTCAATCTACGCATCAAACAAGAAGGGGAACGACACATGAAATGTACATAAGAAGTTAGGGTAGGTAGGTTAGATGACGGTGGATCAATTACAATGTGTTAAGAGAATTTTCCATTATCCGTCTATTTCAGAATCAAGTTTCCAATCCGGCTTTAAAATGAGCTAAACTTTTTCCGGTTGTGGAATCAAATGCCCCACCCTAGAGAACCCTAAATTTGAACAAGTGGACCATTAGAGAGTTTTTCTAAGAATCACTTGTCATAGGCCTCAAAGTAGCACTTGTTTAGAGCGAAATCTTGAATTCCATCGAAAATCTTTGTGTCGACCTCCGATCAAAACAAGAAGGGAACGACACTCAAAGTTAGATAGGAAGTTAGGGTGGATAGGTTAAGAGAATTTTCCAATCCATCTATAGAATCGAAGCTAGACTTTTTTCGCGGTTTTGGAATCAAATGCCTCACCCTAGAGATCCTAAATTTGAAGAAGTGGACCATTAGAGAGTTTTTCTAAGAATCACTTGTCATAGGCCTCAAAGTAGAACTTGTTTAGAGTGAAATCTTGGAATTCCATCGAAAATATTTGTGTCGATCTCCTCAAAAACAAGAAGGGGAACGACACGAAAAGGTACATAGTTTCGATAGATTAAGAGAAGTTTCCAATGTGTTCCCCAATCGAAGCTAGACTTTTTCGCGATTTTGGAATCAAATGCCTCACCCTAGAGAACCTAAATTTGAAGAAGTGGACCATTAGAGAGTTTTTCTAAGAATCACTTGTCATAGGCCTTAAAAGTAGAACTTGTTTAGAGTGGAATCTTGGAATTCCATCGAAAATCTTTGTGGACTATTAGAGAATCAAAGCTTTTCTAAGAATCACATGTCATAGGCCTGAAAGTAGAACTTGTTTAGAGTGAAAATCTTGAATTGCATCAAAAATCTTTTGTGTCGATCTCCGCAAAACAAGAAGGGGAACCGATTACGAAAAGGTACATAGGAAGTTAGGGTGGATAGCTTAAGAGAATTTTCCAATCCGCCTATAGAATCAAGCTAGACTTTTTCGTGTTTTGGAATCAAATGCCTCACCCTAGAGAACCTAAATTTGAAGAAGTGGACCATTAGAGAGTTTTTCTAAGAATCACTTTTCATAGGCCTTAAAGTAGCACTTGTTTAGAGCGAAATCTTGAATTCCATTGAAAATCTTTGTGTCGACCTACGTGATTTCAAACAAGAAGGGGAACTCAAAAAAACATAAGAAGTTAGGGTGGGTAGTTAGATGATGGTAGGATCAACTACATTGTGTTCCCCAACCGTTAATATATGTTTCTGATTTGACATTAAATCAAGCTTCAGCATGAACTCAAAACAAAGAGAGTTTCCAATCCGCCTATAGAAACGAGCTAGACTTCTTCCCGGTTGTGGAATCAAATGCCCGACCCTAGAGAACCTAAATTTGAAGAAGTGGACTATTAGAGAGTTTTTCTAAGAATCACTTGTCATAGGCCCCAAAAGTAGAACTTGTTTAGAGTGAAATCTTGAATTCCATCGAAAATCTTTGTGTCGATCTCCGCATCGAAACAAGAAGGGGGAACGACACGATGGTAGTTAGATAGGAAGTTAGGGTGGATAGGTTAAGAGAATTTTCCAATCCATCTATAGAATCAAGCTAGACTTTTTAGCGGTTGTGGAATCAAATGCCTCACCCTAGAGATCTAAATTTGAACAAGTGGACCATTAGAGAGTTTTTCTAAGAATCACTTGTCATAGGCCTCAAAGTAGCACTTGTTTAGAGTGAAATCTTGGAATTCCATCGAAAATCTTTGTGTCGATCTCCGCATCGAAAACAAGAAGGGGAAATCGACACGAAAAGGTACATAGGAAGTTAGGGTGGATAGATTAAGAGAATTTTCCAATCCGCCCCCAGAATCAAGCTAAACTTTTTTTGTGGTTTTGGAATCAAATGCCTCACCCTAGAGAACCTAAATTTGAAGAAGTGGACCATTAGAGAGTTTTTCTAAGAATCACTTTTCATAGGCCTTAAAGTAGCACTTGTTTAGAGCAAAATCTTGAATTCCATTGAAAATACTTTTGTGTCGACCTACGCATCAAAAACAAGAAGAGGAACGACATGAAAGGCACATAAGAAGTTAGGGTGGGTCGTTAGATGATGGTAGGATCAATTACATTGTGTTCCCCAACCGTTAATATATGTTTCTGATTTGACATTAAGGACTGTTAGCGCTGATTTCAAAGACGAACTCAAAACAAAGAGAAGTTTCCAATCCGCTTTAGAAACAAGCTAGACTTCTTCATGCGGTTGTGGAATCAAATGCCCGACCCTAGAGAACCTAAATTTGAAGAAGTGGACTATTAGAGAGTTTTTCTAAGAATCACATGTCATAGGCCTGAAAGTAGAACTTGTTTAGAATGAAATCTTGAATTCCATCGAAAAATCTTTGTGTCGATCTCCGCATCGAAAAACAAGAAGGGGAACGACACGAAAAGGTACATAGGAAGTTAGGGTGGATAGCTTAAGAGAAGTTTCCAATCCGTCTATAGAATCGAGCTAGACTTTTTCGCGGTTTTGGAATCAAATGCCTCACCCTAGCGAACCTAAATTTGAAGAAGTGGACCATTAGAGAGTTTTTCTAAGAATCACTTTTCATAGGCCTTAAAGTAGCACTTGTTTAGAGCGAAATCTTGGAATTCCATTGAAAATCTTTGTGTCGACCTACGTACCGAAACAAGAAGAGGAACGACACGAAAGGCACATAAGAAGTTAGGGTGGGTCGTTAGATGATGGTAGGATCAACTACATTGTGTTCCCCAACCGTTAATATATGTTTCTGATTTGACATTAAGGACTGCTGGCGCTGATTTCAGCACGAACTCAAAACAAAGAGTAGTTTCCAATCCGCCTATAGAAACGAGCTAGACTTCTTCGCGGTTGTGGAATCAAATGCCCGACCCTAGAGAACCTAAATTTGAAGAAGTGGACTATTAGAGAGTTTTTCTAAGAATCACATGTCATAGGCCTGAAAGTAGAACTTGTTTAGAGTGAAATCTTGGAATTGCATCGAAAATCTTTGTGTCGATCTCCGTACCGAAACAAGAAGGGGAACGACACGAAAGTTAGATAAGAAGTTAGGGTGGATAGGTTAAGAGAATTTTCCAATCCGTCTATAGAATCAAGCTAGACTTTTTCGCGGTTGTGGAATCAAGTGCCTCACCCTAGAGATCTAAATTTGAACAAGTGGACCATTAGAGAGTTTTTTCTAAGAATCACTTGTCATAGGCATCAACGTAGCACTTGTTTAGAGTGAAATCTTGGAATTCCATCGAAAATCTTTGTGTCGACCGCATCTCAACAAGAACAAGAAGAAGGGAACGTTAGATGATGGTAGGAAAGTTAGATAGGAAGTTAGGGTGGATAGGTTAAGAGAATTTTCCAATCCGTCTATAGAATCAAGCTAAACTTTTTCGTGGTTGTGGAATCAAATGCCTCGCCCTAGAGAACCTAAATTTGAACAAGTGGACCATTAGAGAGTTTTTCTAAGAATCACTTGTCATAGGCCTCAAAGTAGCACTTGTTTAGAGCGAAAATCTTGAATTCCATCGAAAATCTTTGTGTCGACCTCCGAAGACAAACAAGAAGGGGAACGACATGAAAGTTAGATATGAAGTTCAATTGGATAGGTTAAGAGAATTTTCCAATCCGTCTATAGAATCAAGCTAGACTTTTTTCAGACGGTTGTGGAATCAAATGCCTCACCCTAGAGATCTAAATTTGAACAAGTGGACCATTAGAGAGTTTTTCCTAAGAATCACTTGTCATAGGCCTCAAAGTAGCACTTGTTTAGAGTGAAATCTTGAATTCCATCGAAAATATTTTGTGTCGATCTCCGCATCAAAACAAGAAGGGGAACGACACGAAAGGTACATAGGAAGGTAGGGTGGATAGATTAAGAGAAGTTTCCAATCCGTCTATAGAATCGAGCTAGACTTTTTCGCGGTTTTGGAATCAAATGCCTCACCCTAGAGAACCTAAATTTGAAGAAGTGGACCATTAGAGAGTTTTTCTAAGAATCACTTGTCATAGGCCTCAAAGTAGAACTTGTTTAGAGCGAAATCTTGGAATTCCATTGAAAATCTTTGTGTCGACCTACGTTGCAAAACAAGAAGAGGAACGACACGAAAGGCACATAAGAAGTTAGGGTGGGTCGGTTACATGATGGTAGGATCAATTACATTGTGTTCCCCAAACCGTTAATATATGTTTCGATTTGACATTAAGGATCGGCTGGGCGCTGATTTCAGACGAACTCAAAACAAAGACTAGTTTCCAATCTGGCTTTAGAAACGAAGCTAGACTTCTTCGCGGTTGTGGAATCAAATGCCCGACCCTAGAGAACCTAAATTTGAAGAAGTGGACTATTAGAGAGTTTTTCTAAGAATCACTTGTCATAGGCCTGAAAGTAGAACTTGTTTAGAATGAAATCATGGAATTCCATCAAAAATCTTTGTGTCGATCTCCGTGCGAAAACAAGAAGGGGAAATCGACACGAAAGTTACATAGGAAGTTAGGGTGGATAGGTTAAGAGAATTTTCCAACCGTCTATAGAATCAAGCTAGACTTTTTCGCGGTTTTTGGAATCAAATGCCTCACCCTAGAGATCTAAATTTGAACAAGTGAACCATTAGAGAGTTTTTCTAAGAATCACTTTTAATAGGCCTCAAAGTAGCACTTGTTTAGAATGAAATCTTAGAATTCCATTAAAAATCTTTTGTGTCGACCCAACGCATTTTGAAACAAGAAGGGGAACGACATGAAATGTACATAAGAAGTTAGGGTGGGTAGGTTAGATGATGGTAGGATCAATTACAATGTGTTCCCCAACCGTTAATATATGTTTCCTCGATTTGACATTAGGGATCGGCTGACGCTGATTTCAACACGAACTCAAAACAAAGAGTAGTTTCCAATCCGCCTATAGAAATGAGCTAGACTTCTTCCTGGGTTGTGGAATCAAATGCCCCACCCTAGAGAACCTAAATTTAAACAAGTGGACCATTAGAGAGTTTTTCTAAGAATCACTTATCATAGGCCTCCAAGTAGAACTTGTTTAGAGTGAAATCTTGGAATTACATCGAAAATCTTTGTGTCGATCTCCGCACCAAACAAGATGGGGAAACGACACGAAAAAGTTAGATAGGAAGTTAGGTGGATAGGTTAAGAGAATTTTCCAATCCATCTATAGAATCAAGCTAGACTTTTTTCGCGGTTGTGGAATCAAATGCCTCACCCTAGAGATCTAAATTTGAACAAGTGGACCATTAGAGAGTTTTTTCTAAGAATGACTTGTCATAGGCATCAACGTAGCACTTGTTTAGAGTGAATGCTTGGAATTCCATCGAAAAATATTTGTGTCGACCTCCTGCATCAAAAACAAGAAGGGGAACGACACCTAAAGGTACATAGGAAGTTAGGGTGGATAGATTAAGAGAAGTTTCCAATCCGTCTATAGAATCAAGCTAGACTTTTTTCGTGGTTTTGGAATCAAATGCCTCACCCTAGAGAACCTAAATTTGAAGAAGTGGACCATTAGAGTTTTTCTAAGAATCACTTTTCATAGGCCTTAAAGTAGCACTTGTTTAGAGCGAAATATTGGAATTCCATTGAAAATCTTTTGTGTCGACCCACGCATCAAAACAAGAAGAGGAAATCCATTACCTAAAGGCACATAAGAAGTTAGGGTGGGGTCGGTTTAGATGATGGTAGGATCAATTACATTGTGTTCCCCAACCGTTAATATATGTTTCGATTTGACATTAAGGATCACCGGGCGCCGATTTCAGCATGAACTCAAAACAAAGACTAGTTTCCAATCCGGCTTTAGAAACAAGCTAGACTTCTTCAAGGGTTGTGGAATCAAATGCCCGACCCTAGAGAACCTAAATTTGAAGAAGTGGACTATTAGAGAGTTTTTCTAAGAATCAATTGTCATAGGCCCGAAAGTAGAACTTGTTTAGAATGAAATCTTGAATTCCATAGAAAATCTTTTGTGTCGATCTCCGCATCAAAAACAAGAAGGGGAAATCCACACGAAAGGTACATAGGAAGTTAGGGTGGATAGCTTAAGAGAAGTTTCCAATCCGTCTATAGAATCGAGCTAGACTTTTTTCGGTTTTGGAATCAAATGCCTCACCCTAGCGAACCTAAATTTGAAGAAGTGGACCATTAGAGAGTTTTTCTAAGAATCACTTTTCATAGGCCTTAAAGTAGCACTTGTTTAGAGCGAAATCTTGAATTCCATTGAAAATCTTTTGTGTCGACCTACGCATCGAAACAAGAAGAGGAACGGTACGAAAAGGCACATAAGAAGTTAGGTGGGTCGTTAGATGATGGTAGGATCAACTACATTGTGTTCCCCAACCGTTAATATATGTTTCTCGATTTGACATTAAGGATCACGGGCGCTGATTTCAAAGCATGAACTCAAAACAAAGAGTAGTTTCCAATCCGCCTATAGAAAACGAGCTAGACTTCTTCAAGGGGTTGTGGAATCAAATGCCCGACCCT
>JADLZK010004467.1:0-27777 GCA_015847255.1 Hyparrhenia diplandra | reverse complement strand
AACAGCCGATTGCTGATAGCTTCTAACCTTTGAATTAACAAGAAAAGAAGTCATTTCACTGGTTTCGACTATCATAATCTGACTGAACTTATAAGACCGGCCAAAAGGTTGCCTATGGCTGCTAGGCACAGGCCTTGCTACCATAAACAAAAGGCGCTCTTTGCCCTGAATTTAGGCAGCAACAGCAGCAGTCTGTGGCTTATCTATTCCTTCAATGTTGGTTATTCTCAGTTTTGTCAATTCCTGTAAAAGGTTACAGCATACAGTAAGAACTACATGCTCATTAAGACAGACGCCCCACATATACATGCATGTAAATTAAAATAGTTCACCTGAACTGTAAATTAAAATTTTAAACCCACATTTAGGCGGAAGAGATATATAACAAATTTAAATCCTTAATTCAGGAAAACCACCCCAACCACAAGGTAGTAACTACCAAAAGAAACTCCACATTTATAAGAGAAGTTAGATTGCACTCTCCATTTGATTGCAAATATAGGACATAGTTTCAGTAGAAAGGTACAAGATGCTAATGGTACAGCTAGCTGACTACTTCAGTTCCTACTGACAGCACGTTTGTATTGAAACATTTGAATTGAACGGTACTGTATTCTGGTTGTTCTTCTCAAGTACCCCCAGTTTGCTGAGACTACTTTGCAGTTCCAAGGTTTTTTTTTTTTTTTTTTTTTTTTTTGACTGAAACGATGGAGGGGGTAGAGTCACCCCCACCTGATATATTTCAAACCACAGATTCCGCCAAGGCCGGTAGGTGGCAAGGGCGCGGGGCCCAGCTGCCGGTCAGGGTAGACCGGGAGCGAGTACAATTACAGCAGGGTACAAGAGGGGGAGATAAATTAGAGAGGTATGTTATTACACCAAAGAGAAAAGAAACGACTATTAATTGTTCTTGGGCAGCCGGCACCTCCACTGTCTCGCCGTGTCTCTGCAGGCTGCAATCAGACGGGCATGATCAGGTGGCAACCCTCTGAAAACCACATCGTGCCTATGCTTCCACAATTCCCAGCATATGAGTAGGAGGAGCGAAGACTGCATCATGATCGGAAGGCCCCCAGGGACGAGTGTCTCCCAGAGGCACCGGACCTCTGCGATATTGTCTGGCCTCCAGCCAATTTTCTCCCCAGAAGGAGCGAGCAAAAGAGCAGCCAGAGATGATGTGATCGGGGGGTTTCTGAGTGGTTTTTTTTAGATTGGGCATATGTCCTCTTGTAGCACATTTTTCCTTTTCAGATTACTTTTACAGTTTATCCTTCCCTTGGTTAGCAGCCAGCCAAAAAATCGAACCCGCAGGATGGCAATGTTTCTCCAAACGAAATGGTGTGCTGGGCAGGCATCTCCCTTCATGGAAGCTTTGTAGATCATACCAGTTTTCAGCCGGCGCTTGCCATCTGAAAAGAAACACTTCCTACTGTCTTCGCCTTCTTCCAGCGTGACCTCTTGGAGCCAGAGTTCAAGTTTTGCAATTCTACACTTGCCTGCGAGCTCAGGCGTCGTTGGAATTGAGAGCGTAGTGTCCCTGCCATAATTTCTTGAACCGAGGTCCCTCGTCCATCGAAATGACTGTGCAGCGCCGGGAGGCATTCTGACAGTGGTTGATCTCTAGCCACAGGTCATCCCCAAAACGAGGTGCTGCTTCCATTACCAACATCGACACGAGTGATCGTCCTGTATGCTGGAAGCAACTCTCGAAGAGCCTCCCAATGAGACCCCACCAGCCCTCCTTGCAAAGAGCTCAAATCCATTTGTGAACCAGCCCAAGATGCCCAAGCAGATCCTTCCGATTGTAGAGGCGATCAATTAGTTTCAGCAGTAAACACGCATTCTGGGTGTCCAGTCTTTTATCCCCAGGCCCCCATCCTCCTTCTCCTTGCAGACGGTTTCCCAGGCAACTAGACACTGAGCTCCGCTAGTTTTATCTGCAGCTGACCATAGGAAGGCCCTCCTCCTTGCATCCAGAGCAGCTCTAACCCCGGGGGTAGAAGCAAAGCACCCATCGCGTAGGTTGGTAGGCCATCGAGGACGGAATTTATCAAGACCACTCGCCCCGCAGTACTGAGCAAGGTTGCCTTGCAGCCAGCAAGATACCTGTCGGCTTTGGCAATTAAGGGCGCAAAGGCATTCAGCTTAAGTTTGACGTTGGAGAGAGGTAGGCCAAGATAAACCTGTGGGAACTTCCCTTCTCTGCATTCCAAAATTTGGAGCATTGATCGAAAAATCACCTGGCTGGATGTGCATTGGAGTGACTGTACTTTTGCTATAATTGATGGTAAGGCCTGTGGCCGCCGAGAACGACTCTAGCACACGCTTCAGCTTGGTGGCATCCTCCCTGTCGCCTCTGATCAGGATAATAGTGTCGTCAGCGTATCGTATAGCACAGGACATGGACCATCAGTTAGGGGTGACGGATTCCGCCATCCTCTTTGATCAACTTCTGAAGGAGATCTGCCACAATCGAAAACAAGTAGGGTGATAGAGCATCCCCCCCGCAGACCTCGCTTGCATGTAATCCAAGGCCCTGGTATTCCATTAACCATGATTGCTGATTTCGAGCTCCTCAAGTAATTTTGCATCCAACGCCTCCACAGTTCAGGGAAGCCCCGGGCCTCTAGTATTAGATCCAGACTATCCCAGCTTAATCGAATCAAACGCCTTGGCAAAATCCAGTTTGATCACTAGAGTCGGTGTTTTCCTCTTGAAGCAGCACTGTACCAATTCCGTGGCATAGACAAAATTCTCGGATATTGATCGACCACGGATGAAGCCTGTCCCTATCGACATCAATGAGCTGGGGGATCTGTTGCTGTAGTCTTGACGTGAGCATCTTTGTCAAAATCTTCACAGGCAGTTTTGCAAGGACACAGGACGAAGTCACGGGGGAGGCGGGGGGCTGTCTTGGGAATGAGCACAATCACAAAGAAGGTTGATACGCTCCATCTCCCGATTCATCAAAGAAAGCTTGCGGGAACTTCATCAGCTCACACTCGATCGACCCCCGTGCCACGCGATAGAAGCCGGGGTCCAGCCGCCCGCCCGAGGGCGCTTGCGGAGTTCATCCCGCCAGACGCCATCTTTGCCTCCATGGCGGTGAAACGGGCAATCAGCGGGGCACCAATGGCTTTGGCATCGTTGGCGAGGCGGCGTTGGGGGTCAAACCCCCAGCGGTGTCAGGCTGCCCGGCCGAGGATGCCGGTGTAGTAGGAGGTGAGGGCCGCCCGTCTTGTCCTCGCGGCGCCACCAGCGAGACACCATCAATCTCCGTGGGAGATTTTGCCGCGGCCTTGCCCCGATGGTCGCCGCGGGATTGGAAAATTTCGTGTTGGCGTCTCCCTCCCCGGCGAGCCCGAATTTCCCTCTTGCTTCCAATGCGCGCCCTCGTTTGATGAACGAAAGCAAGGCGGGGCCCCGCAACCGTTAGCGAAGGCGACGTTCTCCTGCGTACAAAGTCCTCCACTCTTCGAATAGATCAAAGAGCAGGATTAGAAATGAACAATTGTGATATATGGTGGAGGAGTGCGGTGAGCGCGCGCCCGGCGTTTGCGGCATGTCTAGCGGCCTTGACCCGAAAGCAACCAGGCCCCGGGCATCCCCTTGTTCAACCCTACGGTTCGCCCGGTGCGAAAGCGGGATCGAGGGAGGAAAACAGGGCTCTTCGGCAAGCGTTTTCAAATCGAAACAAATGAGATTTGGGGAGGGAGGTTGGAATGGTGAGCTGGAGGGGAACGTGATCAGAGGGTGTACCGAGACGAGAAGAGAGATCAGAGTTGGGGAAACAGGAGCCAAACTCGAGATTGACGAAGGCTCTATCTAGGCGCGCAAGAGTGGGGTTTTCTCTTTTGTTGCTCCAGGTGTATAGTCTATCGAGGAGAGGGAGCTTGGTGAGGGCGAGGAGTCTATAGTGCGTTGAAACGATTAGCCAAACTAGCGTTAAAGTTAGGGCGTGTTCTTATCATCGGGAGTGTGTCGATTAAAGTCATCGACGATCAGCCAAGCACACTTTTGGGTCCGGCTGAATGGACGTGAGCTCCGCAAGGAAAGAGTCAGTTTCAGAGTGGTCAGAGGGGGCATAAACATTTGTTAGTAGGAAGGAGAGCTTAGAGGTGGTAGAGGAAAAGGGGATGGAGAGGGTGAAGGCACCAGAGGAGGGTGTGCCTGTTGTTAGGACCGAGGGAGTCCTGTGTAAAGGACCGAAATTCCACGGGAACTAGTGGCGAACATCACCGAAGTTGTTAAGGGAAAGGGGGAGAAAAGACTTGCATTTTGTCGCAGAGAGCCCATCTAACTTGGTTTCTTGTAAGCATACTAAGTGGGGATGAGAGACAAAAATCATATCTCGGACGGCATCACATTTATCGAACGGCCAAGGCCGCGGACATTCCAGGAGAGCGAGAATAAGCGAGAAGCGCAAATGATTTTGATTCATGATAAAGAGTACATAGCAACGCATGTATACACGGGGGGGGGGACAGAGAAGCAGAAACAAACTACGAGCAAAGCTGAAACAAAGGCATAAAGCACCATCCCCCCGACACGCGGCGGGAGGGTGGAGATAACTTGCGCGCACACGGGGCGGGCTACTACAAGCTACGAACACCAAACAAACTACTAAAAGGGAAGCGCTTCGGGAAATCTAGGCACCCGCCCGAGGGAGCCGGAGGTGCCCACCGTAGCCCGAGGAATGGCTCCTCATGGCACCACCGGCCGAGGCCACCACGATGTCCACCGCCTCGGGCCGTCCGAAAGGAGAGGCCGTCGCCTTTTGCCAGCCCTTCCCGGATCCGGCGGCGCTCAATGCCGTTTTCTCTTGAGCACGCCACGGCACTTGAGCCGCTTCTTGAGCGCCGCCGAGCATGACGCCAGCGCCTCACGGAGCGCCTTGCACTGGATGGCTTTGGTCGCCATGGGAACAAACGCCCCTCTCCCCTGGCTGGGCGATGCGTGCACCGGGCGCGGGTGGGGGGCTAGGTTCTTGGGGGAGGCGGCCGTGGGGCGAGCTCTAGGGAGGGTGGGGGCTGGTGGGGTCGGAGGAGAGTCTAGCGGGGAGGTGGGAGAGTTGGGAGGTGTGCTGGGGGGCTTCATCGTCGTACCAAGGCGGAGCGGGGGTGGGAGCGGCGGCGGTGGCAGCGAGGAAGAGGGAGGCTGCGAGGTGGGAGAGGCGGATGGTTGGGGGGAGGAGTGGGTCGCCAGAAGTAGTAGGAGCCGGGGTAACCTAACCTACCTGGCCCAAGGCCGTGGTAGCCTGCAGCACCGGCGTGAAGAGCTGGGCCCGGCCCAAACGGCGGAAGGCTATGGGAGCCAATCGGGCCACGACCATCACGCCCGTTCCGGACCCGGGGGCGGGGAAGAAGGCCCTGAGCCGGCCCACGGCCTCCATTTGCTCCACGCGGGGCCAATCCTTCGGACACGGATGTTGAAGGCCGCTCCGTCCGCCTTGCCGTGGCGTGCCGCCCCAGCGGGTACCAAGGTACTCGACGCCGATCCCGATCGGCTTCCCCGCGCCACCACAACCCTGACCATGGGGAAATTCCCCGTCAGGCACGCTGGGTTGACCTCCACGACATCGCCGATCCTGCGGAACGCCACCGGGATGCCCGTCTCCGTGCAATGCTCGTCGGGAAGTTCGTCGCAGAGGCGAACCAACCGGGGAGGTTGGCTGTGAACCGGGAGCCGAGTCCCTCCGCGCTCTAGCGATAGGAGGAGCGCCCTCATGCTCAATGGGGCACAGCTCGGCGATGAAGTCGCACTCCCTGGGGAATCAAAGTGCGAAGATCATCCGCCCCTAAAAGAGGGAACATGCGGAAGTGCACGCCCGGGCCTCCTCGAAGAGAGAGCAGCGGCAATGAACGGAGCGGGGAGAAGACCGGACCGTCATCGCTGATGAAGGCGTACACTATCTTGCCGGCCCACTCCATGTCCCCCTCCGGCATCTAGAGGAGGTCGCGGTCATCGGCGTCATCGGAGTCCCCCGGGGTGTCCGCACGCGAACGGAGACCCGTAGGAGTCAACCTCCTCTCCTCTTCCTCTCCCTGGACACCTCCTCGGTGTGGGCATCCGGAGAGAGAGGTAGTCGGTGTCGTCCATGTCGCCCGCATCGCCGGTTGGGGGCGCGCCGCCACGGGCGGGAGAGGCCACCGGATGGCCCGGGCCTCCACCGCCGCCCCCCGGGCCCGTGCGGCGGGCGAGCGGGTAGGAGACGGGGGGAGATGATGTGGCCCGGTGCCCGCACGGGCCGAGGGGTACGGATGGAAGGCGCTATTGGCGGCGGGATGGTGGTGGATGCGGGGGTTGGGCGGGAGGACCCGAGAGGGAGGCGGGGGACGGGATCGGGGAGGAAGGCACGGGTCTTGCGGCCGCCAAGGGAGTGGCGCGCGGCGAGGCATCCTACACCGGCGCTCCATGTGGCAAATCGGCACCACACCTCCTACACTTCACCGGTTCCCGACGATCCACGAACTAGGTGATCGCGGGCCGAAGCAAAATGCGGTAGCGTGCAAGGGGCGAGGGGCGAAAAAGGCTTTGGGGGTGGGGATTTGGTGGGAGGGGAGGGCGGGGTTAAAAGGACGCCCCGGGAAGGAGCGGCGGGAGGATCAGCGCCGGCGTTGGGCTCACGCGCGGCCGGTCATGTCGCCGAGTCCTCGGACAGGGGAGGTCGTCGATCTAGGGGTGCTAACAGATGGGAAGGGAATCCTACCATGGCTGGATTCAATAGGCGACGTGTCGAACGAGGGAAGAGGGAGCAGAGGGGAAGAGCGGGGTTTGACGCGAGACGGGGAGTAGGAGGAGATACGCCCGACCGCTGCGAAGAAGCATCTCCTGCCCGGCCGTGTGTGTGTCGACATCCGGTCCGGAGCGGCGGGAGATAGGGAAGGATGTTTGACAAACTTCGTGGCGGGAGCGAAAGGGTGTCGAGCCCGGGGGGCATTAATGGCGCCAGCGCCACCGGGGAGTTTTGCGCTGCCAACTCAAGACAACTGGCTACTATGGAGGACAATTTCAAAATCCCCCGACCCGAGCGACCGACGAGGCCGCGAAAGGTCGCTACCGACGTGCTCGCCATTGTCGCCCGAAGAGCCGAGGTTGTGGCGATCGGACCCGGATGAAAACCAGGGGGCAGCTAGATGGTACGTGAGGACGTTGGCAACTTGAGAGCAGGGAGAGGTTGAGCGCCGGGGCGGGAGTGGCCCAGAGAGTGCCGCGCTCGAGGGAATCGCTGCTGGCGAAGAAAGGGGACGCGGGGGTGAAGAAATCCCTAAGAAGCCTATCCTGAAACTGGATGCCTGGGCGAACCGAGGGGAGAACAGGAGGGCGTACCTGGGCAGCACCGGACGGCTCTGGCCTTCGTCTTCCATATCACGGCTGCTTGGCGGGCTCGCACTCACGGCGGGAGGGGGGGGGTGAGTGTGTTTTGTCTGCTGGTGCAGTCGCGGGAGAGCGGGGGGAGCTCTCCCAGGGCTTGTGTGGTCGGTGGCCGGCGGCGGGAGCACCGCCTGCCGGGGGTGGGAGGGGCGGACCCCGTCGGGATGGGAGCGGGAGCGGGACTCATCTCCTCAATCATCCAAACCTAGCTAATGCATGCAACGTCGGTAGTTCCAAGGTATATGTATATGTAAGAAGCGAAGACGAGGTGCAAGGAATACGAGAAAAACAAGTGCAAATTCGAGGGAGGAGATGCGGCAACAAACGAGTACTTGATGGCTGCGGTGAAGGTTGCAGCGGAGATGAGCACAAGCCGCTACTGCCGGCGGCGCCAAATTTCATGCGAAGAGCCCATGAGCACCACGGCCGTGCTCTTCCTAGACGCGGTGCCTTCCTTGCTCTTCCGCGGCGGTCGACCACGAGAACCCCACAAGCGCCACGTAATCCTCCCACGCCGTCGACTCGGGGAGGGGTTACCGCACAACGCCGGCGGAGTCGTCGCTGGGCCTCGGAGCCGCGGGCCTTCCCCGTCGCATCCTCGCGAGATGACCCGACCTCCGTCTCGGGCTTCAACGGGGTTGTTTTTGCAAAAGCAAATGACATATTGACGGGCGCAAGAGACGCGCTCTACATGCCCTAAAGTGGCCATGAGATGGAGGACGAGTAGGCCCCGCTGATCCCTATAAGATTGCAGTTTTTTTGGACAATTTTTAATCTTAAAACTGCGGTCTTTTCGAGAGGACGAGAGGGAGTCCAAAGATGTCATTGTCATGGCATGCTACTAAATACTCCTACAAGGTTTGGGTAAGGGCGTCCCCAATGTGGGTCCTAATCGCTAGCGAGGAGTATTCTTTATATTATCTGTTGGAGAGAGAAGGTAAGAAATCACGTCGCTAGCGCTGAGCAAAACGCTAGGCTCGCACGGCTTCCAATGAAATCTGTGTCTATCTCTCTCCTTCGCATGGTACATGCCTCTTCGTTGCTTCTCATTTTTTTACTCGATCTGTGTGTACCTCGCTAGCGATTTAGCAGAGGCCATTGCGGACGCCCTAAAAGGGAACAAGAACTGCAGCAGTGTTGGAGCAGGATTGCTATGGAAACTGAAGCAAGATATCCTAAGATGCTTTGCAGCAGAATGCATGCTTTATCTTGGCCTTTGCATGTCCCCTGGAGCTGACCAATCACTCCCCACAATGCTTTACAATCTAAGATTCAGGCTTTGTGTTAGGATTGCCTGCCATGTGCGCCTGAGACAACCTGTCCCTCCAGCTACAAAAAGGGAATCGAGCAAGCCAAGGAAGGCATCTATGAAAATATATATCAGAGAACAGACTCATTCCCCATCTCTGCCTACTATTCATCTTCCTCCTCAAACCTCTATCCCTATGTACCCGGATTCGCTAGAATCTTCTAGTATCTTCCTCCTAGCTACGATTCCCCAGCACTACATACTCCCGATTCTATTCATATTGTATCGGATCATAGTTCCTATGCTTATTGTGTTGGAGTGATCTGAGTAGTGAGTTCTGTCTTCTAGAGTGAGGAGCGAGTGCTTGCTAACAATTAGTATCAGAGATAGTCGATTTTAGGGCTAGCTCCATGGATCCTTCTCTCCTCAAGCTTGTCCTCGGCGAGTTCAACGAGCGGCCAATGAGATGGAGGCTCGGTGAGACGGGCACTTCTCTCGGCCGAGCGAGGGAGCCGCGGGATGCCATCAAGGAGCTCCGCGTCGGCGTCCCTCGAGCGGCGTGATTTCCTTGAGGGGGCGAGTCTGAGGCTGACTTCCTCCGAGATGACCGCGCCTACGCCGCCGACAGCGCAGAACCCAGTGACCCCTCCTCCTCCTCCTCCTCCGGCTACTCTGCCTCCTCATGCTTCCGTCGTGCTGGACATCAACCCCGCCAGCGGGAACCCAGATCCGAGCGAGCGTGCCTCGACCAGATCGGTGCCACCAAACTCTTATCCAAGCTTGTCCTCATCGACGCATCGCTCATTCCCGTTCGATATGCAGCGCTTCTCCACGATGACGCCCTCATTGCTGCATTGGGCGGTGCGGCCACTGACAAGGTTGCGGTCCAGCATGCGGGGGTTGTGGTGGATCCTCTGGATGCGGCGGACCACGGGGGCCTCGCCAGGACCGGATGCCACGGGCTTCCACCTAGCGAGGAAGGTCATGCAGAGGATGTTCAGCCTAGAGTCAAGGTGGGAAAGCTCCGACAGGAAGTGCCTCATCACCTGGTGGAGCTCCTGCCACTACGGCCTGCTACTACCCGACTGTTCTCGTGAGCTTCCACTAGTGCTACCCTCAAGGTGTTCGACATTTGGTCACATCCATGTCGAGTGTGCCCCTGGGTCCGTGACCGCTACACCGGCTCCTCTTCGACCTCGCCAGGCCGCGCGTCCCTCCGCGCCCCGCCTCGGCTCGCTGACCATGGCGTGCTCCTCCGCGCTCGCCTTGGCTTCCCTAACCATGGCATGCCGCTCCTCATCCGCCTCGGCTCCTCCGACCAAGGCACGCTCCTCCGCGCCCCTCCTTGGCTTCGCCGACCGCGGCGTGCCACTCCCCATTCACCCTTGGCTCCACCGACCAAGGCGTGCTCCTCCGCACCCGCCTTGGCTTCGCCGACAGCGGTGTTCCTATCCTCGTCTGCCTCAGCTTCGCCCAAGCCCGCCTACGCCGTCTCGTTCGGCCAGCGGCGCTCGCTGCATCCGGCCGTTGGTCCACTGTCACCATCTTCGCGAAGACCTCCGTCACCACGTAGGGGCGGCTAGGACGCTCAACATCTCCACCCACGCCGCGGCGCCCGGCCATCGCGAGGTGGCGGGCCCCTCTTTGCCGGGCCACCATCGACGCCGCCCCTCCTCGTGGTGACCCCCTTCTCGTGCTCTCCACCATCCCCAAGCCGGGCTACTTTGTCCTCCGCGCCGAAGCCGACCTCACCACCGGTGGCGCGCCCTCCACGACCTTCTCCCTCTCCCCCCAACTTCACCAAGCGGTTTCGCCTTTTCGCAACACGCCCGTCACGTACCTTCCTCCATGTCCGCGGCGGGCGATGCAATGCGCACACGTCCCGATCTCATGAGTCCCCGCGTGGTGTGACACCCAATTTTAAGGACAAAATCGAATGCACAAGATATGTATGCCAGATCAATTTATTCATACATATGTATCATAGCAAAGTTGCCTATATAACGAAATCATTATTACAAAAAATGACCTATGTGTCTCAAAGAAAAACTCATGAACTACTACCGAGGAAGGGACGCCGTCTCCATAGGAAGGTTGACCGGGTTACATCACCCTAACAACGACACCGTCTTCGAAGCACCATCTTCTAGGGACTCGTCTTCTAGTCCGGACAACCGGGTGTGGGGTAGCAAAGGGACAAAGGGAAGGGTGAGTACATCGAAATGTACTCCGCAAGTGTAGGGAAAATATGACATGAGGGCCAATACAAGGAAAGGCTTACAAGGTTCGATACAAGCACTTAAGCGACACATCCTAGTTTACCTTAAATCCTTAGCACCTAATTACTAGGTTAAACCACCAACTCCTTAGAGAACCAACCATAACCACACTTGGAGTCCATCCAAGCTCCATTTGAACCAAACCATCCTCAGCCACCAAAGATCCACTAATCTCGAAGAAGTCCAAGCCGCTCTTGACCATGAGAACGGTTGATATATTAGTTTTACACTCTGCGGAGGTTGCACACCTTCACCACGAGTCGTGTTTTCCCCATCAAGCTAAACACCGCCTAGGTGCCCAAAGGTGGGGTCACACTACAAGGCTTTTACAATGAGTCCTCCCATATGTATTAGTTCTCACAAAGCATGCATGGAAGCGCCCTCTGAACACCCATGTTTTTACATCATTTTAAAAATCACTAAAAATTTAAACTTTTTATAATTAACAATTAAAACTTGACTAATTTATTTTCTGCACAACACAAAAACCCATTTTCTAAAAACCTTGCATTAAAATTCATCATATAGATTTATTTAGGATAAGTGTTTGTTTGATTGTTTGCTTGTATGTTTGTCTCGCTAGAATTTATTTTGGCATCAAATAATAATTCCCTTGTCATCCTCACCAAATATTTCTCCGACCTCCTCCTTAAGTTGCCAACAACCACATTCCCAAATCTCAAAGTCCCACATCATTTGAGGTGCTTAGTGTATTTTCTGGGAAATGAAGAAGCCATCTCATGCATATATATAAATGCGTAGCTATACAAATAGATACATATATACATATATGACTATAGCTAAACGCGTATACGTACACATGGATACACATGTTCATGCAAATAAATATATATTACGTACACATGAAGAAGCCATCTCATGCATATATATAATTTGACGTCAAGTAGTTACCATAATTCTTATTGCTCGGACTATAATTGAGTAAGAAGTTACCACAACATTATGCTTGAGTATTTGATTATCTATACCTAATAATAAAGAGCAGAAATTTCTGCCAATCTGCCCATATAATCTGTCCGCCTGTCCCTTCCAGCGCCTGTCCCTTCCATGCGTGTCCGTTGCCTCGACTGAGTCCGATGCAAATAGGAACCTCTCACGATGGAACACGCCCCTGCCCGCCTCGATGAGTCCCATGCAAATAGGAACCTCGCGATGGAACAGGCAATCTGAAAAAAAGAAACTCTGACAAAGACTCGCTTACAATCACAAATACAACACATGCAATCCAATCCAAATTGACCATAAACATAACCAAATTTACTATAAATTCTGTGGACCTCCTCAACAATCACCACCAGAACAAATTAGGCTGAGGAAATCAGATAAAGAATTGGAGAGGAGGTTTCAGACGAGGTCGCTTCTCAGGGCCGCCCAGGTTCCGGCAACGCGGCCTCCGCGCAGCCAGCTAGGTTAACCTACGTTGTAGCCTCTGTGCTCGCCGGCCAGGGCGCCGAGCCATCACCACCTGCAGCCCACGTGGCCAGGTGAGCCTCTGCGTGCGCCGCTGCCTAACTCGGACAGGCCAGCACGACGTCGCCATAGAGCTCGACCTCAGCGAGGTGGAACCAGCTCGACGGGCTCGAACGCCGGCAAGGAAGGAGGGAGAGACGAGAGTGGGTGGCCGGCACAGGTTCCACCACCGGTACCTGCGAGCTTTGTCCAGAGCACCGCCGCCGCGACGACGAGCCATGCCGCGAACCGCCTGCGAGTGCGCTCCACCTGGCCACCGCCGCTCCGCCCTAACCACAGCCGCCGTGAAGAGCCACGCCGCGAGCCGCCGGCGGCCGCACTCCGCCCCGAGCACTGCAGCCGCGAGGATGGGCCGCGCCGCGAGCCGCCGGCGAGAGCGCTCCGCTTGGCCATCGCCGCTCTGCCCCTGCGAGGATGAGATTCGACACGGGGCACAGCCACAGGCACAGGCTCGGCTGGCTGCGCCGTGAGCTGGGCCAAAGACATGGCCCATCCGCACAGGAATACCTTTTTCTTTCTTTTTTTTTTTTCTTTTCTTTTTTAAATGAGTTAATAATTCTAAGAATTGTAGAAAATCATAAAAAATCACACAAAAATATCAAAACAGTTTTGTTACACACTTTTTGACTAGGCTACAACTTTGTCGTGCGTAAAATTATTACAAATTCATGCAAAAACATCATAAAAGCGTCAAAATTCAAAATTAAACAAGATTATGTGCCCTTTAAGTTTGAATAAAGGATACTGATATATTACCCATCACCCGTTTTAACGCACTTTGAATAATAAAATAAAAGTGGCATGATAAATTTACAATAATTCAGGAGAGAGAGCCTTTATGAGAATCTCAACCAAGAAAAACTTCCGTCTGCACTAAGAAATACTATTTACTAGATTTACGAGAATATATGAGATTTACGAGAAATATTTACAAGATTTACAAGAAATCCATGTGAGGTACGGAAAGATATACACAATTTGGTGCTTTCCAACAGTTACCAGCTAGAAAAATAAAAATCAAATGCTAAAATGTCGTCGTTCATCAGTCATACATCACACCTGTACTTTTGGATGAAACTAAACTAGTTCATATGTATTTGTACAAATAAATCAACAAAAATCAAATCAAATAGGGTCATATGCATGGTGCCTGCCTGAAGGGGCCGGCCGCCATGCCACCGCGAAGGAGGGAGGCGACATGGCGTTGCTAGGCTGCCGCCGAGGGGCACTTCACCGCTGGGGCCGCCATGCTGCATGCCTGAAGGGGCCTGCTGCCATGCCATACCGAAGCAGGGACGCGACGTCGCGTTGCTAGGCCGCCGTCGAGGGCACTGCACCGCTGGGCCGCGCCATGCGCGTGACGGAAGCCGCTCGGCCATCGTACGCTGCCATCCGGTCCGACCGGGGCGGGCAAGGTTGCCGCCAGAGCCGACATCCGTGCGAGGCGAGCAGCTGCGTCGCCGGGGCCGCCACTGGAGAAAGACTGGCTGTGTCGCCGACCGGCGAGGAGTGCCGTCGAGTGAGAGTCGCGCCTCCGCATGGGCCACCATCCATGCGAAACGGGGGACACGAAGGTGGCCCGCGGCCGCACCGCCGCCTAGGGCCGCGTGGTGCGATGGAGCAAGGAGCATGGAGCTGAACGCGCCGACGACGTCGAGCTGCAGGGCAGGGCAAGCCACGCCGCGCCCATCTGCACAAGGCGAGGTCGCACGGGGGAAGATGGTTGCCGACGGGATGGGGACGCGGTGGAGGATGCGCTGCGTCAGGCTGCCGTGCGCCTCCGTCATGCGGATCCGATGTGCCGCTGCAGCCTCTCCGTGGGTGCTCTAGCCATGGTCGTGGACCGCAGCCCACATGCAATTGCTTACTGCATGCGTGTTCTTTTGGCCGGTCGTAGGAAACGGCAAAAATCACGGAAATAAAATCAAGCAATCAATGCTGCATGCATGCATGTGGATGGGGCTTGGGTGACCAGCTGGTGCGAAGGATGGACAGGGTGGTTCGGTCGTTAGACTCGGCTACAAAATAACTTAAACGTGGTGATCCCCGTTACTGTTACGGAACAAGGTAAGTACATAGCCTGACCGTTCGATGCGGGTTCGATCGGGCGTATCGCCCATCAACCCGCAAACCCGGCCACTCATCGTCATCGTCCCCGGCAGCTTCGCAACCTCCTCGCGTCCAGCTTCTTCCCCGCGACGCCGACGCTCGCGGCGGTGCCCGCGGTCGTTCAAGGCGCGCAGCCATGGCGGCGCCCCTCCTCCACCGCCGGACCAGGGCCGCGGCGATCGACCGCTGCTCTGCCTTCTCTCCGCTTCAGCTCCACCACCGCTCTGCCATACCGCTGTTGGCCTGTTGCTCGCCGAAATCACCTCTCTTCCCATCTCTTGCCACTCCAGAACGCCGTGGCCGCGAGTCGTCGCTCGGAGCCGAGAAGCTCCGATTGCCGCCGAAGCCGGACTGCTTGCACCTTCCCTCCGCTCGCCACCAGCCAGCTCGCCCCGCGCTCCGCCTTGCTCTTCCATACCGCGCCACCAAGCCCGCCATGCCGCACGCCAGATGTCAGGCTATGTACTCACCTTGCTCACCTGAACACAACCGGCACACAAGACTGCATACACATGAGCACGGAGCACTGGCACGGCCGCGTACACAGCACCCCCTCGCTCACCTGCACAGAGGCATCCCGAACACACGGCCGCGACCAGGTGCCCGAGCGCCGGTCAACCTAGCAGCACGGCCGCGTCGGCCTCAGGCGCGTGGCGGTCCTGAACCTCGCCGCGGCACCCCTGAACGCTGGGGAGTGGCTGGCACCGGCGACGAGCCCTTTTTCCTAGGCGAGCACCAGAGCTAGGATCCCCAAATGCACAGTACCACGATGCCAAATCAAGGGGAAATAGCAGGGGCAGCACCATAGTAGTAGAGATAGTAGCATGGAGGTGGTTAGAGGTGAGATTTGGCATATTGGTGGTGGATTTCGGCACCGGAGCTGCTGCAGACGAACAACAGAGAGGTGGGGAATAGAGAGAGAAAGAGGGAGGCAGAGAGAGTTGGTCTGCTAGCCTGCCTCCCCAAATATTTCCTAGACCCGGTACAGTGGAATATAGAAAGAAAAGGACACAACCCTAGATCGGCTCACAGAGCCATGAACCGAGTCCGTGGTACAGTGGCCGGTCAGCACACTGCAGGCCTGGCCCGCGCGTCGGCGGCCACAAAATTGCTACGGCCACCCAGCAAATGTACACAGAGGAATGAAAACCTATTTTCCTGCTTTAGAAAAAATCTCATAAAAAATTGTAAATAAACTAGGTATCACTAGAAACCTATCCATACATTTCCACCTCAGTTGCATTTACATAAATTCCAGAAATATTGTCCAAAGTTTATTCTATATATTCGATATTGCTTTAAACTTTGAAAATTTATATCTCCTCCACCCGAACTCCAATTAGCATGATTCCACTTCCAAAAAAAAACTTCTAAAATCATGTTCAACATTTCCATACCATTATTCTGCTATTTGGTGCCCACAAATAAATATAAACCTGCAAAAGACTCAATAATAGTCCATCTTCAACTAATTATACTACTTTTTCCCCCCAGCTGTGATCATAGCTGCCACGTGCGAAGCACGGTTCCCAGCTAGTGTGTGTATATATATATATATATATATAAGGATATACAAGTATATGCATGGGAAATGGAAATAGGAGAAAGAGTTCTGGACATGGAAATGGTTACAGGCTCGTTTTCCCACCCTCTCTCCTTTCTAGCCTGCCTCGCGGCCTGCCTTCCCGGCTTGCTGGACCAAGACATCAGGCCCGCGCGCGCGTTTTCCCTTGGGCCGGCACAGCTCGGTCCGACTCAGGCCACCAGACCAAATCGCCGGTGGCCAGCTCCATTCCCATCTCCCTCCACTCTATGACAAGGTGGACCCACACGTCAATTCCTTCTTCTACCTCTGGGCCACGACGTAAGCGCTGACGACATCAACACCGAATATTTTTCTGGCGCCACTGCTGGGACCTCGCCGCGTCAACATGGGCGCTGCGCCGGCGACCACGCTACAGCACCGTCGTTGACGTCCTATGCTCAATCGCTTCGCCACACAGAAAGTCAGCGCCGCAAGAACGCCGTGTCCGCACGGACAATGCTACAGTCGCGCCCTTGGCCTCCTGTACGCCAACTCACACCCAGCTATCACCTGGCCGCCCTGCCGTCGGGTCACACCGCCAAAGTCGTCGCGGCCACTGTACTCGCCGACGTGTCCTCGCTACCTCGCATACGCCGTGGACTTCGCCACAGCCACCACTGCTGACCTGCCGTTGCGTCTCATCGAGACGAGCTGGAGCACGCCAATGGTTGCCGGAAAATATCTTCGGCGAGCCGCGGCCACCTCTCGGCTATAAATAGGCAGGCCATGGCCGCCGGATGAGTTCGCCCCTCGAGCTCAGCCTCCACCCCCTACTCTCCCGAGCCCTTGCCTCCCACTTCCCTTCCTCAAGTTGCCGGCCGCCGCCGCCGAGGCTTGCTTTAGGAGCACGGCGCTCCTGCCTCCGACGCGCTCGCTGCCTGCACACTCAACTTCTCCCCTTCCCTGCTGCTTCCATTCCGCCACGGCCGCTCGCCCACCTCGGAGCCACGACTCGCTGGAGCTCGCCGACGCTCTGCTTGCGCCGCAGCCCAAAACGCTTCCCTCGCCGCTCCACCGCCCAGCCATAGCCCATCACCGTGCCACCGCTGCTCTGCGCAGCCGAGGCCGCTCGCTGCCCTCCTCCTTCCCTCTCTCCTCTCCTCTCCCTCTCCCTCTCTCTTTTCCTCTCTCCCTCTCGTCTCGCTCGGATTGGGGAGGAAGAGGACGAGCACTAGAGTCCCGTGAACCAGAGGCACCCGATGCCTGGCCACGCCGTACGACCAACAGGGAAGGCCACACACCCATGGGTCCCACATGTCAATGGTCATTCCTCCTTTCACCCTTACGTATAGACTAGTGTTTTTGCGCCCACGCGGCGACACGGCGTGGCCCCGCCGATCATGAGGTACGGGGTAATAAACTCATAAATACATGAAGCCATCACAATTAAAAGCAACATGACGGGGTAGTTCCTCCTACATCCTATGTGGCAACAATATATACAAATACGGCGCGATCCTTGAGTGGATAGGCGTCCGGATGATAGGTGATGGTAATAAAAGAGTTTAGGGCCATCATATTGAGCGAGAAATGGCTGTTGACCTTGTCCAACACATAACACATCAGATTCAAAGGCTACCACAACACTAAAGGCGATCACCGCCATGGTTTTGAAACACGAGAACACAGTTATCACGGGGAAAGGGCCGGTCGGGTTTTAACTTGACACATCACGGGGTAGGTCCGGCGCTATAATCACATGCCGCCAATACAATACAGATGCCGGCTGCAGTCAAATTCCGTGCCGTGCTCATCGTCCTCTAGATGCCCAATGAAGAATCTGTACACATATTGGTGTAAAAGTTAATTTGCTTTGTCTATGGTGTTTTATCCCGAGAATATGCCCAATATAGAATTGACCCGGGCTGATGTACACGAACTATAGAGGCCTCCGGTGCATGGGGCGAAGTCGTCGGTTGAGTGACTCCTGTTGGCTACACGGCAATGCGAAACATGGACACTTCAAATAGAGACGCAATGAGCAGCAGCTGTAATGAACCAAATTAAATTTGAGGATAAAATCAAAGATAAAAAATCATAGAAACGAGATCGATGCATATATATACAAAATCAAAGCAAAAACCCGCATAAGCAAGGAACAACATGTCATGTGACACAAATAGGGAGTAATAAATTGCTAACCATAACAGCATGCAGGCAGTCAAAAAGGGCCACACTGACCAAGTTTTTGCATGTAAATATTGATGACAGAGAATTCCACCTTAGCAAATGCACACAAATCACCATGACAACGCGTCCAACACCACGCACCGCGAGAATCAGCGAGGAAAAACATACCTTCTTCATCGAAAGCACCGTCGCCCCACTATTGTCGAGGGATTTCAATCTTCAACCTTACCAAACCAATGAACGGTGAATCAGTTTAAGTTCAAGGGAAGTTTAAGTTTAGCTGACTTGGTTTAGCCATTTTATGGAGCAGTAGGTGGCAAATAGGCTTACATGGATGCAAAAGGGAGATGTATGGTGTGCTGTTAACAGTACTATTATAACACATAGCATGCTGATTAGTGCTTTGGCAGCAATTAAATTTAACAGAGCTGCAGCAAATGCAAACCTGTAGAAAAAGCTAAAGCTGTAACAAACCACCACAAAGCTCGATTCATGCAGCAATGTTGTTTCAAAAAGTGAGTATCTATGCAAAACAAGGACCGCTATATTATGAGACTGGTAGGGAATCACAGGAACACATTGTTATCTCGCACTAACAAATACCAAATTGAACCCTTAAACCTCATTATATTAGAGTCCAAATGGAATAACCTGCAGCCTATGAGGAAATTAAATAAGACAAGGCATGTCCTTAGTGACCAGGCATATCAGTTTCATTGGACCAAAACATGGAGGACAGAAAAAGCAGTGATTATTTTTCTGAAGCCCCACCAAGGACCCATCACTATGGC
This sequence comes from Hyparrhenia diplandra, assembly GCA_015847255.1. Taxonomy (NCBI): domain Eukaryota; kingdom Viridiplantae; phylum Streptophyta; class Magnoliopsida; order Poales; family Poaceae; genus Hyparrhenia; species Hyparrhenia diplandra. Next base: position 8,769 of record JADLZK010004467.1, on the reverse strand, counting down.
AGGGGAAAAACACAAGAGAGATCATCAGATAGAGTACCTATTTGTGTGAATATACTTAAAAAGGACATTAAAAGTCACGCATTACACTGCTACCAAGTTTAAATAGTCAACCAAGTTTAGAGGTCAGGAAACTAATTTAATTGGAGTAAAATATAAGTGAGAGGAAGTTCCAACAAATCATTAACATGTTTTCATTTTCTATACATGGCTATGTAAAGTGACTGCTGATAGGGCTCAGTCACATGTAAAATAGCTGAAACCTCCGAAGCAAAGATGGAGAATGGATCCATTAATAAGGCCTTTTCGGTGAGGAAGATGTACAAACCTGAGTAGCGTCGGGGATCATCCATGGACAGCCTCTTCCTAGCGGATGAGAAAACAATATCTAGAACTGCAGTGTCTGTGGAGATGAGAAAGTGGAGATGATGAGCCTCACTTAAGAAAATCGAGACTAAAGGAAAATTCAAAACAATAACCACCTCATGCATTTGCAGGTGTTATTCACTGGTGAAAATGGGCAGTGCCAGAAGACATTTTACCCTTTCTGTGGAGTTAATGAAGGACTGAAGACATTTGTCCATGACAGGTTGGCGGCTGGCAAAAATACTGCTATTAGTACTAATCAGTAATTATAACATAAACATGACAGAATGGATATGACTTCATATTAGGTGGCATCACATTATATTAGGCAAAGATTGTAAATGTTAGTGCTGCATCACATATCAATTGCCAAAAAAATGTGAAAGATTTTAACAGCAATATGGAAAAGATTATTCTGAAATTGCTTATAAATGATGCTACTTTCAGCATGGTGGAAGGAAGCAGATAAACAAGAGGTGCAGAATTCCCAACCTAAACTGTAAATTGGTATCACAATGCTTTTAGAGCCATTTTGGTAAGAGCGTTGTTACGCTTTTTAGGAAACAATTATATTTTTCCATATCCATGGAAAAGAATTAGCAGCCATTGGGAATAGTTATATGTTTTCCAAAAAATGGGGCTTACTTCTTTAGATTTATAGAATGAAAAAGGTGATGATGTAGCTTCCTATACATTACCTTCTTGTTAATAAATACACCTCTGCACTCATGCTCACTCCATGTTCCGTCTACAATTATCACGCACCACCGATGTACAATGTATTATTTCACCAACCACTAATATTTTTTTTCAGAACTGTTCGTATCCATATATCCATTTTTTCCATTCCATTTTTTTTTAACAAATCAATACTCAAGAACTTTACAGGGGTGCATGAGGGTCGAGTTTAGTTTAGAAAGAAAAGAGGCAAAAGGGGAGGGATGGCATTTGTGCAGGAGCTTAAACAAACCGGGAAGATAGCTTTGCTCCCCCCCGTGTGTTTCATCTGTACAAGGCCTACAAGAGCCAGAACAAATCGTTAAATCCATTGCAGTAATAGAGGAAATAAACCCGTGGTAACGCGGCCAGGAATAAGGACATCAATAATATACGGTTCTCAAACCAAGCTAAGAACAAAAAATGATTAGTATATTAAGTGTGACATAATATTTGAGTGCTGGATAAATACATCATTGGCAAGGAATACATATTAACCAAGGAATTATCTCTTAAGGACAAAAAATATTATTACCATTGATGCCTCTAGCCTCAATAATTTTGGTGGTTACCAAACAGCAACATACAATTTACGAACCTGCACAACAAATGCTCAATTTCAGTCGTTCCGTGGAATCTAATGACTAATTAATAACTTGCTGCCTAGCGACAACACTAATCTTCTGGATGTCGAAGCAGCAGCATCAGCACTACGAAACAAATGCATGATGAAATGGAGAAATCCAGCTACCTTGCTGCCTTTGTCAGGCTGTACGACAAACCTGATTCTCTTAGGCAAATCCAGGTTGGTACTTCGGAAGACCATCACCACGTCAGTATTACAGACAGGAAAGTAGAGAAGGAAACAATGCACAAATGCAATTCGTTAGAGACATTTAAATGCGAGGGAACCATACCAAAACAAACTGGATTTGCCTGAACGATATGGCAAGTGCCTTCAATATCACCGAAGAGCAGCACAAGACCCCCTCCACCGCCCCACACCTAAAAAATGAAAGGACATCAAGCAAAGAAGCCATTAATAATCAGAATAACCACCGACAGATGCAATGTCTGAAGTCGCAGTGTGCTTGCGCTTTGCTGGATGGTCAGCACCGGTCCCTGCAACACAAACCCTCACCGCCAGCACCCTCCCCCGATCCTCGGCAATGGCACAGTACACAGCGCCACTGCCGGCACAATCCGCCCGGCTCCCCAAACGCCCTCCACTGGTGGCGTAAAGCGCAGATTGGCGGTGATCCGCGGCGCCAACAGGGGCAAGGAGGGGAGCAAGCGAGAGAGGGCACCCTCACCCTAAATGCGCTGTATTTGCGGGGCCTGGCGGCGATCCGGCGGGAGGACGGATGGATCCGGCCATGGAGGCACGGATCTTCCAAATCGCCCGGCGTGGACCTCTGCCTAGCAAGAGGCCGGGCCCCCCATCGGACGGGCGAGGTGCAGGCGCTACCGCCCGGCCCGCTTCGCCGCCTGCCCGCGCCATGCCTCGCACCAGCGTCCGGAGCAGAGGGGAGGGCGAGCTTCGCCCCGCATCTGCGCCCCGCCGCGGGCGTGTGCCGCGGGCGCGGCCCGCCACCACTAACCGCCCAGCGCCTCACGGGCGTTCTTGTACCCCCCTTGAGCCTCTCAGCGCCGCGCCCGCACGGCAGCGCGGCGCCGCCAGCGCCCGCGCCGCGCCGCGCGGCCGGCGGCAGCGCGGCTTGCTTGCCGAGCGCGCCGCCCGTGCCTCCCCAGCGCGCAGCGCCGGCGCCAACGCCCGCGCCGTGCGCGCACCCGCCCAGCGCCTCCGCCCGTGCGCAGGCCCGCGCCAGCGCCTCCAGCCCAGCGCCGCCCGGACCACGTGAGGGAGAGAGGAGGGGAGAGGGAGGCGGTTCTTTTGGGAGAGTGAGGAGAGGGGGTAGGGTTAGGTTTTGGAAGCCCGGTATTATATATATATATGATGCGGAGGAGCCACGAGAACCCGCTGGATCGAAGATCGGGGCCGCACAAAAAATTTTTGAATGACGTGGGCGCCCTAGCCTCGGGTTTTTCTCCACACAAATATTACTTTTAAATTTGGTTCACATGGAATAAAGTGTACGCGTCTGTCCCGAATTAAAAGTCGCTTTAGACTTCAATGTCGTCGACCTACGGCGATGAAGGCGTGGACATTCATACGACCGCATCCATCGCTTTCGCCCGGTGAACACAGACACTCCACGGTCTCTCCAAAACGCGTCTTTTATTATGGGACGAGGGAGTAACACCCATGAATAGCCGGATGTCCAAGGCTTTAGCCGACAAGTGGGCCGCCCCCACCCATGGGACCTAAGTGGAACACCGGATGGTTATATAAGTACTAGGAGTATGAGCGAGAGGGCAAGAAAGAAAATAGAGAAGAAAAAAATCTGGGTAAGGTAGCGAGGCTTCCACTCTCGTATCGAGATCCCCTCCGATCTCCGGTTGTTCTTTGCTCCGCGCCGCCCGGCTTGATCTCACCGGCGGCCACGGGTCCTAACGGTTGGTATCGAGACTACCTTTCGCCGGCGTGGGTGTCGGCCCGATGCGTGCGGCCTTGGCCGATGGACATTGTGTGGAGTCCGGTGGCATCGGCGTTGATATTGGCGGCGGCAAAGGCGAATCGATTGGCGGTGAAGGATCGGTGTTGCCGTTCCTATTTCGTCGGTACATTCCCTTGTGAATCGATACTCCGTCGATCGAGCACGCCAAGCCGGGTTGGTCTGGGCAGGTCGATTTCCGCACCTAGCGGAATTGAGCACCGGTAATTCCTTCGCCCGCGTGTTCGATTTGCGGTGATTCACTCAGGGTTCGTCCTTGAGGAGATGGAAGGAAAGTCAGGTGGGATGATGCTATCACGGGAGCGGTCGTAGTAGGGCTGGACTTGCGGTTCACGCAAGTGAATGGCATCGATGTGCGCAGCAGCGGCTTCATTCCCACATGAATCTCAATGGTAGCAAGATGGAGCGGTCGGCGTGGCGGTGTTGGTGCGAGTCACGGCACTTTCGGGATGGCCTTGATGCGCCTTGGCGAGCACTGGCGTGTGTTTTGCCCCCGGTGTTTTGCGGGAATGTCACAACAAAGAGTCGGCGGCCAGTGCTTTCGATTTTACGTCTCATTCAAAAGTGGTTTGGGATGAGGAATTGCAACACTTAGAGGGAGATCCGGGTGGTGTGGGATGATGGGTTTTACGCAAGGGAAGGAGTCACATGACAGTTTATTTGAGTTATTAGCTCATGGAGAGTGTGCGGTTGATGTGGATGACAAACCCGGTTGGTCCCTTTCAAGGTTCCAATGGCGACAACGGATGATGAAGGGGCGTTATCACGATGGAATGCAATGCATGGATGTCATCACGGGATGAGGAGCCACATCATATCTTTGATTCACATGGCCTATTTGTTGGTGTTTCTTAGCGTCATTGCTAGTATTAGCAATGCCGCCAAAGAATACTTAATGATAGTTCTGAGCGTTCTGAGCGAGTCCATAAGCGCCGCGGAATTATCGCCAGTAGCATTTCACCCGGGAGTATTCGGGTATCGTTCATTTATATTTTTCCATGGGAAGGCATGGTGAAGGACTCTAGCATGGATATGAACAAGATAACATGTTTGCATAATAGACCAACACTCAATACAGGGGTAAGTCATGATAGGGTTTAAGATAGTGTGACACACACTTGAGCCGATGGTTAAGGATAAAAGGAAAACAAAGAATAAAAGGATGTTCCTAAGTGGAGCAGGCATATTCTAATATAATTATGCTAAGAACAAGTTAATGATCATACAAGCTATATAGACAAAGTAAGATGGACAGGGAGATGCCCGCAGCTGGTCTGCCAGCCGATAGACACTTTAAGACTCCTACACAATTTTCTTTTGCCTTTAATTTCAGCAGCATCCTCCATGACTTGATCTAGATCTCCTGCTGACATTTGCCTCCCAATCACAATCGGCTCATTGTTATCTTCAATCGGTAGCTTTCATCGAGCCGATGGTAATAGTTGGAAAAAGAGTAACACCTTGAGTGGGCTTCACGAGCACTTCATTTTCTTTGGGACATACACACTGCATAGGCGCTTTTCCCAATTCTTGAATCGTGAGAGTGCGAGATGTGATCACCCGTCCTTAGTTTGCCTTTGCTAGAGCTCGATCGATCACCCTAATCGGCTAAAAGGCGGTTGATTTAGTAGTAGGACCAGCAAAGCTTCCTCACCGGGGCCGTAGGATCACGGCACCCAAAACTCCCTTCGGTCCCCATTGTGGTGGCGGCACCACCGGTGAAAGTGGAGGTCCCCAACGAGACACCCGAGGTCGAGTAACCTGCACAAGAGTAGAAGTAGCTGGTAGAGTCATAGCCAATTGCTTGTCTTTAGCTTCATCACACTTAGGAGGCATAGACTCTCTTTTTTTTTTTTTTTTTTTTTATCGGCCGATTCTCGGAATCGGCCTTTTTTTGCTTCTTGTACTTAGCCAAAAGTCGATCAAAAGTGCAACGTGGCTTCACAACTTGTTTCTTGACCTTGGCTCATTATTTTTCCAAACTCGCACCTCCGGATTACGTGGAATAAATGATCTCAAAATATGTACTCGGAAGAAGAAGAGGCATTGAAACCTCGAACCGGCTAAGCCAATTTTCACAATCGACTCGGCCGATTTGGCTGCCTCCTAGGACGATCCGGCTTGGCCGGTTAATACATCCGGCGTAGTTGGATTTGAAAGTGGCGCCAGCGGCGCTGTCGGCTTTCGGCCGCTGTCGGGGCCGGCTTAGCCGCTAACGGCCTTGCTACCGACCGGCTTGGCCGGCGAGCTAACCTGGCGGGATGATTTCAAATAGCGAGTCGGCAGGCCGGCCGGGAGGAATCGGTCTAGCCGGCCTATGCTTATTTGCCGGCTCTCATACCACCCTTGCCTTACGAACGCCTCCGATCTAGCAACGATGGTAAGCTATTTCTTGCCTTCTTCATCCTTCTCCATCACCACGGCGTCGATTTTTGGCAACATTCGATGCGGGTCATCACTCAAGTGTGTCGGCACGGAATATATCGACTTGTCGTGTCTTTAGCTTTTCGTAGCACCCGAAATTTATCGGCGGGAGGATTCTTTAGTTTATTCATGCAATGATCTTTATCTTCATTATTATATTGGTTTTGTACTTTTTTTCCTCAAGTTTTACGGAGACAAAAGCTGCTTCTTTTTCCTTGAACACCTGGGGCTGCTTGGTGAATATGTTACAAAGACTTTGTGTTGGGCCGAAAAGCTCCACAGCGAGTTGATTGAAATGATAGAAGCAATTTTGTTATCACAAACCTAGCAAAATGTAACTTCGAACATCTTCCAAGAATTTTCTAACTTCCTCTCCCTCGAGGCGTTACTTTCACCAATAATTGAGTTCTTGCAACCTCGCTATCGCTTTGAAGAGAAGAAACAAATAATAAATGCAAAACTAGTGAAGTGCATTACAATCATACCGAAAGATTGAGCTTAGGGTGTCTACAAAAAGCGGAATGAAGGATGGAAGATGGACATCAAAACCATAAAGAGAGTGTGGAACCTTTAATCAAGCTTTCATAGTTCAAAGCGATAAAATAAACTTCGGTTCGTTTGTATCTTTTTCTATCTTAATAAAATGACACCGCGCTCTCTGCATAGTTCCAAAAAGAAAAAGTTCAAAGCGATAAATAAATTGAGCTACCCCAGGTTCGTCCTCATTGAAGTAACACTCAACTACAATTTCACCCTATAAAGTGGTTTTTGAAGTGAAGTAAGGCTTTGTCACCCCACATGACCTAGTACTTTGACAACCAAATCTTTGTAACAAATTTACGTGGTGAAGGTAAACCCTTCTTAAAAGTCTCGCTTTCTATTGCCATTTGTGATGCGCATGGCAACAACAATGTACTATATAGAAAATGTCCACCATACATATAATTCTCATACATATGCAATTAGTACTGATTCCTTCTAGCACCTTAAATAAATAATAGGCAATTTGCGAGGAAATAACACATCAAGTTCCCAATATATTACCAAGAAAATCATGTAGGCTGCCGCTTTGCGATTCTGTGAGCACGAAGAAATGCGGCACAAATGTAACATCCGGACTCTAATCTTTTGGTGTGAAGTATGTGACAAGCTTTACGTGGTAACCTACTCATCTGAACAAACCTATAGTAATTTGAGAAGTGGACATTTGACTTTAAACCTTTCCAATCACATAATGTTTGTCTAGAAACAAGATCCATAGCATCATCAACCGATCGCATCGAAATATTTGCTATAGCTTGAGTTATTCGTCCTTCTTCAAGCATTCCCCGATGGCGGCTTGCACACACTGCTCAAAAATATGTCCTTATAAATTGTCTCCTTTACAACATTCATAACAACACTTTGCGATTTGCAGAGGTATAGAAAAGATAGAACCATGGGCGGAACGGTAAGCAAAGCAGTTCATGGATAAACACACAATGCAATGAAAAGGATGTAAAACTGGAAAGACAAATGGACATCGGTCACAACTTGACACATCAAGCGATAAAATATTTCTCAACAAAAGAAATCATATCAAAAGTAATGGACCATCAAGCTCTGAGAGGCGGAAGGGCCTAAATTAAGCTACAAGATGGCCAGATGGGTAGGGAAAGTTTGCACGCTTACTTGGGACAAAAAGGCTTAGGTTAATTGTTAGCAAGAACTAGTGAATATAACGGTATTTTTACTTTAACAATTCGAGAAGAAGGTACAAGTAAAGGGAAATGTAGAGCAAGTAAGCTGTTATGAGCATGGGTGCAGGTGCGGGCATCAATGGTAGGACACTTTCGCCTTTGGCGGAGCCAAGGTCGATGGAGGATCTTTCCTCATACCAATTATCGATGCGACACCAAACTTTTATATTTAAAAATACCCTTGACGCCTAAATGCCACTAACTCACCATAGCTATCCACTCTGATATAGACGGATATCAGGGGATCCTGCATTCTATCAATATTTTTTTTTAATCTTGCAACCGGATCGGATCATGTGGGATATTGATATCTATCTCATATACATATCGAAATCTGATTTTGAGTATTACCTCACACTCCAAAATTTTTGATTTTTGGGTTGTGCTTGGAAAACACTAAGTAAAATAAATGATTTCAATATTTGAATAAAATTTTTCAAGAATAATTAAGTTTTGGCTAATTATATATAAACTGTGGTTTTTAAACTTTTAAATTATTTTGATGGGCTTTTACTGGATGTGATGTTTGCTTGCTGTTGACTTTGTGTGTTGTGTGTGTAAATTTTGAAAACACGTTTAGTAAGTCGTTTATCTCTCAGACTTGTCCTAGTCCTTCTTTTAATAATCGAATCGTTTTCCAACTAAAGCCATCGTTTGGAGCTTCCCAAAATCCTTGCCATGCATTTGAATCACTCCTTTGTGCTCATAATTCATCAATCTATGTCGATAACTTTCAGAAATTCTCCATCTTTTTACGGAACTTGTTCCCATTTTACATGGGGCATAATCTAATTTTTGAATGCTCCAAAATATCTTATCATGAGCTTAAAATACTTTATTTGGGTTCCTCATGTTCCAAAATGTCTCTGTGAAATTTACCCAAATTTTCGAGCCTTTGGAGTATTTTTCGCGGCTTAAAAATCAATTCTAGACTTTTCTAAAATTATTTC
>JADLZK010004464.1:0-23898 GCA_015847255.1 Hyparrhenia diplandra | reverse complement strand
CGCGAATCACCGGCTAAATCGCAGCCTACACTTGAGTCCATATAAACCCGTATTTCGAAATCTCGTGAGTGATTTCAAACTCATCAACAACATACAACAGGATCGTTGAGCTTGGTAGTAAAATCCGCGGTATTTCAAACCAAATTCGATATATTAAACATCGAGTGCGAGTATAATTTATTACAAACTCAGGTTCAAGTGCGGAAGCAGTGGTTTGCGAAAAACCAAATAGTCTTTCAAAGGAAACAAATATAAGATAGTGCCAAGAGATAGTCATCCTCGTAGTAGCATGAGACAGGGGATATAGATTTGCCTTTGCCCCGCCTTACTCTTCATCAACAGAAACAGACAAGTCTTACAAAGAACCATGGTAAACATGCTCACCTGCAACAACGGGGGATAAAACCCCGAGTACAAAATACTCAAATTAGACTTACCCGGCCAAAATAAAGTAAAAGACTCCAAGGATCATGCTAGGCTTTATCTCGGGGTTTAGCCGACTCACATTAAGTTTCGCAAATAAAGTTGTTTAGTGAGCCTATGCATGCTACTTGTATATTTTTCCAAGTTAATAGGGTACTTAATTAATTAATTATATGACATAGATCCTGTATAGTCAAGATTAATCATTGCTCAGTAGAATAAATAACAGCATAAGTAACTTGATCAAAATTATATCAGCTGCAACATGATAAACAACATATAGTGTAGTGATTAAGACTACATTGCCGTGGAAGCATCCCGGGTTCTCACTAACCAGGAGAGATGGCGATTCGAATCGATTTGCAAACCAGCTGGCGAATACCCTGACACAAACCAGGTCTACTTTGCAAAGGCAGACCCAATCACTCCCAGGACGTTACGGGGACGAAAGTCCTCGGTCTTGCCGGGCTACCCCCTCCTTCTCGAGCACCCGGTGAGCGTAAGCAACGAAAGACGACCCCTCGTGCACATCTTCTTGTGCCCGATTAACCACACCAACCATCACCAAAGGAGGAGCGATAAAGCGAGCATGGCCGGCCCCTAACATTCCCACGAGCTTCGTGGCTCACGACCCCGCGGAGCCTACTAAATGCCAGGTACGTTCAACTTCCGACCACAGCCCGACAAAGAGTAAGTCCTTAATTGATCAGGTGGAAAGACCACAATATCCACCCAATCTCACATGTTTTAATTTATCGGGTTCTCAATACAGCTTGACAATCACCCATGTGATTGTTCACAACATAACCTCAAGTGACCGGAATCACCGTCTTCACGCAAACATGGTACCGAGCATTAACCTAGACCTCTACGTGGATGGACAACTTTCAGCAAGGATCATAATGCATCAACGTTTTCAACAATTTCCTATACTTAATGCATGAAACATATAAAAGACTCAAGTCAAATTAATTGGAAGAATTAGGAAAGGGCGTAATGCCCGGGCTTGCCTCGCAGAACGTTCTTTAACGTGCTTCGGACACTCGGGTCGGCTTCGGTCGACCCTTCTTCGTCTCCCGTGACTCCTCCGGACTGCACTCCCACCGAACAGCTCCCCCGGCTCCTCGATCAGCTCCTCCGTAACTTCCCCGATCCTGAGATGATGCATATGATGGAGAAAAGATATAATTACTATAACATGAATATCAACTTGCAATAAGTAACAATATGTATGATGGATGGATGCTTCATGATGCAAGCTATTAGTAAGTGCATATCTCTTCTGCGCAGAAACATAACTTAATCTACACAAGAAACACTAACAAGCTACATCACGCAACACCTTATCTCTCTACTGACAAGAAATGGCAGCTAGACATGCTGTCACTAAAACAGTCACACAGGGGAGTTCTACAACTCCAAATTCAGTGAACTAGGACTCTATGGAAAGCTAACAAAATTTCCTACAAAACATTCCACATTGTCTAGAGCTGAATCTGAACCTATCAGCCTCGAAATTGGGAAAAAACAGAGGCTCTGTTTTCAGCCCAAACATCACATACAACCTCCATAACTCGCAAATTACTCATGCAACTTATCTCAAACTTAACCAGCAAGTAAATCAAGTAATTATCTACCAAATAAACCTACTGGACATGTCAAAAGATAATTTCAAGCACATGAAAAGACATACCCTAGCAAACACTACACTTGTACCCTATAATTAAATAAAATGCTAGAATAAGAAAATGTCAAAACTACTAAGCTGATCAAACCAAGCTTACTAACAGATCATAATCATGCTAGGAACACATAATAAAAATACTAATACACATTACCTTCATATAAACATATATTTCTAGCCTATTTTCCATGCATCACAAATATAATAAATATACAACTACTCCAGAAAATTCTACAAAAATTACCGTAGCATCTTACTGGAATATAACAACTACCATAAAAATCTCATGGCAAGGTCATGCTCAAACAGCCCTACACAAAAATGACAAGTTTGCACTAAACCTAGGCATGAAAATACTTTGTACTATGAAAAGTGTCGACAACAGATTTCTGAGTATAAAAGGCTTCTAAAACCCATCAAACACAAACACACCAAGTTTCACACTCAAAACCCTAATATTTATTTTTCTATGAATTTCTAAAGATCACATAGCAAAAAGCACATAAATAGAAAATCATATTTCTTATACAGAACATACCATGCATGATATTTTTCCTAGACTCTACTCACAAAAACAAGCACTTTTCATACAGAAAGCATATTTTTATCTTGTACCAATTAAAAGATATGATTTTCCTCAATTTCCATGCATTTCTAGCCATAAATAAAACTCTATATAAAAGTTCTCAGAAAAATAGGATTTCATAATTTTATACTGTAGCCTATCTTCTAACAAGCATGGCAAAATTTTTCACTCAAAACGGACTCAAAATGACCAAGATATGAATTTCTAAAGCTTTTCAACAAAACTGAAAAAGAAAAGAAAAAGAAAAGGAAAATCGGGGGCCCGCGTGTCATCGGTATTACACGGTAGCGCATCTGGCGACACGGCGCGGATCGGCGGCGGAATTTCGCGGCGATGACCAAATCGGGCAACCAAATAACCTAAACTCATCTACGCGACGCGAGGGTCACGATGGTGCCCATGGTTTGCACTAAAACCTAACGAACGACGGTGGCGGGGGGAGACGGCGGCGCTCAAGGGCGGCGCTGACGTCGGGCGCCCGGCCGTTCTCCGGCGATAGATTCGCACACTGGTGGCCGTTCTCTACTCTCCTAGGCTCAACAAATGACATGCAAGTAACCTAGAAGCTTAACGGCAACGACGGCGAACGACGGACTTCGCTACGACGGCAGACTCCGCGGCATCGCGTCGGCGACGACGCGTCCCCGCCGCGACGGCGACACTCACTCAACCATCTAGCTCGAGCTCAAGCACCTCTAGGCGATCCTAAAACACGAAAAGCGCGGCCAAAACTCGATCCATGAGCTCAGCGACGGTTTGCCCTAATCCATGGCCATGGCGAAAGCCCGGCCGGGCGCCGGGATGTGGAAATGGGGGCTCTACCTCGACCTTTACCTCGATTCGTTGCGGATTGGAGTAGAGGATGAAGTAGCGGAGCTAGGGACGCGTTTGAGGCGATTTGGTGCGACGACGGCGACGAACCACGGCGGGCGGAGCTCGCGGACCGGGCGGCAATGGCGTAGCGGGCGGCGTCGCGTTCCGACGGGCCGGGCGGCGCCGGTTGGCGAGGCTAGGGTTAGGCGCGCGGCGTCGTCCTATTTATCGCGGCGCGACGACCGGTAACGCCCATCCGGGCCGCACGTCGGGCGTCCGCGTGGAAGCCACGTCGGCGCGGCCGTCGGGCCGCCGGCGAGCTGCCCCTCCCCCTACTCGCTTTTCTGAACCAGCGACTGTTTTTGGCCTGTGCCTCGAGATCCGTGCAGAATTTGGAAAAAGTCAAAACATCAACTTTGTAGAGAATTTCATAAGCTACAAAACACTCAATATGAACTTTTTCTAATTCGGCCTAGATTTGAAACTAAAAAATTAAAAACCGCAAGGTCAAACTAAACTAGTCAAAACGGAGTTTGAATTTGACTCAAATTTGACCCAAACTGTTGGGCACTATTTGAACCCTTTCCAAACCTTTTCACAAGAAACTTACAACAGATCATTTGCCCTATATAAAAAGTACTTCATTTCATCTATAGAAACTTTTTGCTAAAAACCATTCTAGCAAGCACTTTTGAAATGAATTTCAAAATGGGTCAAAGAGGTTTGACACTCTAGGGCTATTTTATAAAAATTTTCTAAATTGAAACACAAGCTCAAACATGGTACTAAATTATGTCAAAAATATATCTAGGCACAATCAAGGTCCAAAACATCATTATAGCTAAGATCTTATAGTAGCTAGATCAAACAAGCATGAAATGAGAGCAACTCAAAGTAAATGCTATTATGAACTTGCTCATGCATGAAATGATGATGATGCTATGCAAATGATCATGCTTTCAAGATGCTTAACACCTAGGGTGTTACATCAGTGCTGGAGGTCGCCGGGCGGGGCTGCTCCCCTCTCCTCGCCGAGTTGAGCATTTTTCCTGGTCGGACTCAAGTTTTGGCCGAGAGACCCTTTTCGGTGGACTTCGACGAGTGGGGCTCACGGCCGTAGAACTATAATCTCCTCGTGTAAGTCTCGAGCCCCTGGTCATGGCCATGGCTAGCGCTTAAGACCTCGCGCTGGAGATTATAATCCGACCAAGCTCCTCGAGGGTGTCGCCGTCCCCTACTGAAGCGGACCGGGGACGCCCATATAATGTCTTCGTAGCTTAGGTCTTGCTTCCTCTCTTTGACAATGTTCGTGTGCTCTTGCTTCATCTTGTTTCAACTTGTTATGTCTCACGGAATACTATTAAATCAGCCAAAATCGGGCGCTAGCAAAACAACCTTGTTCTCCGCAATGTTGTTATATTATCAAAAAAGTTGTTCAAATTTGGAATGCTCCGGCTCTCCAAGAATCTGTATTGAACCTCATTGCTAGTTTGTGCATTGTGGCTCAACAATTCAGCTTGATTTGTTCTAAAGAGCCAAATTTTGGCCTTGTGTTGAAACAAATTTGTCATCGAACACTCACCTCATTCTCTCTCGATCGATCGAACAGGCATGTGAAATGACTCCATACGTGACCCCGATGTACGGTACACCTACTGTACCGCGGTGTTGAGGTATGTATGATTACGATTCTACGCACCCGTGTTGGAAAAAAAGAGTCTCAGAGTGCAGGTGTAGATGACACTTATATTCCCAAAAAAGTTTTGACCAAAACCTTTTCCAAGATTTTTTACTGGACGCCAGCCGGGCGGAGGCAGAGTCACCGGACTTGAACACTTCGGTTCCTTTGTCGCGGCGTCGGATTAATTATTAGTACTCCGTGAGTGAAAATAAGACGAATAATATTTATTAAATTTTTTGACCTGTGCTCGAAAAGTCACCCAGAAGATATCATTGCCGATGACACGGTGATGGTCGCTAGAGAGAGACCGATCCACAAGATGCCGGTGCGCCGCCATGTCGGAGACCTTTTAGGGATCAAGAACCCTAATTTTTCTTTTTTTAATCTGTGGTCAAAACTTGTGACTAGCTAGTCTTTCTCTCCCTCATGGTAACTCCAAGTGTGATGGTTTTTCTTTCTAAAATTTTGTAAAATCATGCTCTATCAAGAGATTGTTTTCTTACTTCTATTACTCTTGTCATGTTTCATCGACAACATTTGAAGTTTGAATTTCAAAAATTACAACTTGAAACAACATTTTTCGAGCACCTAAAATGATTTCAGCGGAGAAGTCATGAACATAAAAGTTGTCATTTCTTCATATGATGATGTCAGCGGTAACACTATCCACAAGATTTACACTGTCATAGAGTTTATGAAAGTAGAAGAGAGATTTCTAAGATTCGTGAACAATGTCACTAGCACTATGTCGGATGGGGAAACAACCAGAATTGTAGATCTTGCTAAGTTATGAAACTCTTAGTGTCTCGATCAATCTCAAGAAAAAAATGGTTATAAAAAAATTTAAGAAAAAAATGTAAATTGAAATTTAAATGTTTTTAGTGACTTCGGATAGACAAGCCCCCAACATAACGATTGTAGTTCTCAAATATCCATGAAACTTTGTAGTTTATAACATTTTAATTTGAGATCATCTTGTCATGGAAAATCAAACAGTTTGAAAACATTTATCATATAGACGCCGCGATTGGGATAGTTCGATGCGCCCATTTCCTTGAACCTCGTTCCGCGGTTCATGTCCGTGGCTCGACACCTCCGCCGAGTGCACCCATGTCGCCGTACCCGGAGCTACGCAGCAGACGCACCGCATTTGCCGCTCACCAACCGAGCGCCACCGCCGTTCACCTCCCGCCGCCGGTGGCACGACCACTCTTCGCGACGCCAGAAGCTTCCACCGTAAAAGCCCCCGGCGCCCGCCGCCGCGCCATGGAAAACCTTCCAGCGTGACATGCTTGCGAGAGATTGCGATTCGTGTCGCCAAGGTCTCGCCGGATCCCATGGAGGACCTCCACAATCCGCGGGCCACCTGTTCGGATATGAAAGATGGCGTGCGCCGACCCCCGTGGGACGGAGCATCCCGCCGGGCCGATGTTTACGTACCGCCGGGCGCGGGTTGGTATCGCCGAGTATCACAAGAGTCTTGTCACCAAGCTCGCCGCCGCCGGCAACCCGGAGGCGTACCCGGGGGCCGCGATGTATGCCGTCTTCGTTGAAGGCCGCCGACCGGCCACGCCGCGGCTCGAGATCCGCAGCGGCGTGCCGCCGCGTCGGGGCATGAAACCGCCAAGTATGCTCTTGCTCTTGTGCTCTACAGGGCAAACACAAAAGTGCCGCGGACGACGACTATGCCCGGCGGGTGTTGCGAGGGATCGAAGGCGACCACCCGGCGACGGGGACGTGGAAGAACATCAATTGTACTCGCCGCGCCCGGCGTGCATGGGATTTTAGGTCGTTCTACTTGGCGGCGCATTTGATACAAGAGTTGCCTACAACCCGCCTTTATAGCCCAAATGGTGCCTCGCCATGATGGGCATCGCGTCTGAGCCGAATGGTGCGGGCATGAAGCCCGGATGCACGGAATCGAGTCGTGGAGCCGCGTTTTGCAGCGAGGAGTGTAGGATCCGCAACGAAAGTGTCGAGTTCATCGGTCCTCTATTCTCGGGCATTTTGAGCGCTGTTCAATCTGATCCATCGATCTTATATATTATGTATAGCTACCTCGATCTAAATGGCTGAAAACTTTCGAACAAACTTAGGGCCAAAGGAATTTTACAGAAAGGTTCTTGCTCTTTGGTTTTCGGGTGAAAGCAGGGGAAAAAATCCATGAGCTCATACCTCATGGAATTCAATTTTCCTCGTGGGAAGAACAGCAATCATGAAACTTACCTCATGAATTTTTCTAGAGGAATCTTTCCATGAGCGAGACCTCATGAAACTTTCCGCCGCGAAGAGAGAGCGCCCCGATCGGGCCGAGCCGCCGTGCGGATGCGCCGCCGGCCCGCCCTCCGGCCGGCCCTCACCCACCTGCCAGCGGTGCTCGGCGGCACACCCCCGCCACCACGGCGCCACGCCGAACGCCGTCGTCGCCAGTAGCGGCTCACCGCAACTCGTGCTCGCCGCCGCGCCAGAGCAGTACCGACGGCGGGTCAATCTGCGGGCCATCCATACTGGACACGAGAAGCGAGCATGGCGCCATCTTTGGAACGGGCATTCCACCGACCGGGCCGAGTCTTTTGCCGGGCGGGTCGGCGTCGATGGCTATGGCTATGGTCGGGGCATTTGTACTACCCGTAGCTGAGTCTCATCGCCAAGCTCGCGCGGCGGCAACTTCCGAGGCATGCTTCGGAAAGGTGCATGTCCGCCGTGTTCGTGGAAGGTCAGCGGCACCGCTGCGCCTCCGCCGAATTTGACGGAACTCTGATTTTTCTTTTTAATGCGTTTTAAAACTTGTGACTAGTCTTTCTCCCACATAATAACTCCAAATGTGATGGTTTTTCTTTCTAAAATTTCAGTAAAATAATGTTGTATAAACCTATTGTATTCTTATCGCTATTACTTTTGTCATGTTTTATTGATAACATTTGAATTTTGAATTTCAAAAATTACAATTTCAAACAACATTTTTGGAGCATCTAATGATTTCAAAGAGAAGAATTCATGAACATAAAAATTGTATAACTTCTTAATATGTACATCTTTTATATTGGTCATTTCTTCATCCGACGGCGTCGCAGTAACTTTGTTCATCACAAGATTTACACATGTCTCATAGAGTTGATGAAACAACGAGAGAGATTTTGAAGATTTGTGAACAATGTCACTAGCACTATGTCGAATGGGGAAACAACCAAAATAAAGAATATACCGAAGGCGTTTTTGTCGGGCCGAAAACCCCGGTTATTTCGGACCAAAAAATCCTGCCCATGACGTCCCAATCGGGAAGTTAGGCCTAGATTTTCCGAAAGCCGGGCTTCGGCCGGGCCCGGCGGGCTACCGCGCATTTTCCACTACAAATAAAATAGCTAAAAAAAGTAATATTTCGTGCACGGTCGGGCCAAAGAAAATTTTACCGGGCTTCAAGAACTTTGTCCGTGCCCCCCGTCCCAATAAGGTTCGTGGGCGGGCCAAAACACGCCGGGTTTAGCCGGGCCCGCGGGCCGAAGTTAGTTTTGCTCGTATAAATAAGAATTGTCGATCTTGCTAAGTTATGAAACCTGTCTACTCCCTCCGGCCCCACCGAAGTTTGTCACCCCGATTCCGTGCCATCATTTTTGATGCTCCGTCTTATTCAAATTTTTTGCATAAATATAATTTATTTTGTTACAACTTATTTTATCAATGAAGCTACTTGAATATTGATTAATTTATTTTATGATTTGCATAAATATTTTGAATAAGACGGATGGTCAAACATGAAGTTCAAAAGTCAAAAACGATGAACTCCACGGGACGAGAGGGAGTAGCTTAAAAGTTTTCTTATTTGATATTATCTTGTAAAGGAAAATTACGCCTCAATTTCAAAAAAAAGATTGAAAATTGATATTTAAATGTTTTAAGTGAACTCGCTTAGACAAACCACCAATATAACGATTGTAGTTCTCGTGATATCCATGAAACTTTGTACGCTTTACAACCTTTTGATTTGAGATGTACTCCCTCCATCCCTTAAAGCTTGTCGCCGGGGATGCGTGCCACAAGTTTGACTCAAATTTTCGAAAATACGTGCAACATTTAAATCTTAAAATAAAATTATTAAAAAACTAGACTTAAAGATCTAAAAAAATCGCCGGCTATAAAATTTAGCGGAGGTTGGTCAAAACACAATAGCGGCGCTTATTAGCGCTTATAGCGTCTAATAGCGCGCTATTTGGCATCGTGGATGTGTTTTTGGCCGCTATTAGCGTGCTATTTCGGCGCTATAGCGCACTATTTTTTTTCTCGGGATATCTTTCGATAATGCTAATTACTTAGCATAAATATTTATATATTTTAATATATAATTGCCGCATTTGTTTCTCGGAAACGCGGTGACAAGCTTTTAGGGATAGAGGGAGTAAGTTTGAAAACATTTATTCCTACAGACGCCAAGACCGATAGCGCTGTACTACTATGGTTGATTGAAAGGGCGCGTCGCCCATTTCCTTCGACGCTTAAACTCGCACGGTGCCCCTATATATGTCCGCTGTCCGTCCGCCGACCTCGCCATATAGTGCCATTGGGCTACGCACCGCATCATTGCCGCCGCTGCTCACCTCTTTCGCCGCACACAAAACGCCCTAGAGCGCCGCCAGCTTCCGCGCCCACGGCCAAGGCCAGTCTCGCGCCATGGAAAACCTCCCGGCTGACATGCTTGCAGAGATTGCGATTCGCGCCGCCAAGGTCTCAGCGATCCCATAGAGGCCCTCCATATTCTCGGCGGAGCGTTTATTCACTGAATGAGAGCGGCGCGGCGACCCTCTAGTGGGATCTGAGCATCGCGCACCGGACAAGGTGCCAGACCGGGCAGGTACGGGAGACCTTCCACTACCAGCAGTATCGGGAGAGTCTTATCGCCAGCTCGCCGCCGCTTAACCCGAGGCGTGCTTCAAAGCCGCTTGTATACCGCCTTCATCCGCGACGTTGCAAATCGCCGCCGCCCGCTCAAGATGCTTTGCAGCCGCCGCCGGGCTCGTAGCGTAAGGCCGCCATGTATGTCCCTTGCTCGCGTAGGCTCTTACGGATAACACCGCCCGCCGACGGCGACCGTGTGTTCGGCGATTTTAAGGAGATCGGCTACACGGGCGCGACGATGGCTGCACCCTCGAGTAATCGCTAATGACTGTAAAGCCCGCGAGACAGGTAATGGGAGTGTTGCACGCGGCGACTTGGTGATGCCCCATGCAGAGAGGAAACTTCTTCCCCGCTCGCCCAACCGCCGCCCGCCAGACGGGCATCGGTGCGTATGGTCGACAGGTGCGGCTTCATGGATGGCCGGGCGCCGGAGTATGGGGAGCCGCATAACTGCTTCGCAAATGAGGAGTGTAGGATCCATGCTGAAAGTGCCATAGGTTCTTCCTTGGTGCAAAGTGGGGTATGAGTAGGTAGTGGTCTTGCATGAATCAATACGTGTAGTATATGTTTTTTTTTTGAAGATAAATGTGAGGGGTTCTCTCCTACTTTGACTTTATTGTGTATATATATGTTGCTGTATATATGTGGTAATTCGCTCTTCGTTTATATTCATGTTCAAGGATTCCCGCCAAGATGCGACCACGCAAAGAATGGCCGCCGCTAACTCTCTCCCTTGGCACCTGTGCCGAGGTGCTACTAGATTTAGGCCCCGTTTGGATCTGATTCTAGATTTTAAAAATCTAGATTCTAGTTGGTTTTTCAAAATCCAATTTGTTGTTTGATCATGGGATTCAAGCATCCGATTTCACCTATTTTTCCCTCGCACTCCATTATGCCCTTTGCACTTTATGAGGCGCAAAATAGTAATGCCTGCTTGGTAGATTCTAGATTTTAAAAATCTAGAATCTAAAACCAAATGGACTTTATGATCCAAACGGCGCTAAATTGTCACCCGTAATCGGCCTAGAAGTCGCTCTTCTCTTGATTTTGGATTCTTGCAATCTTTACGACGCTGCTTACGATTTCCTTCGGGCGTGTTCCAATCGGTTGTGTGTCCGTCGCCGACCTCCCCGCCGGAGTGCACTAGGCTACGCGCCCACATTATTACTCGTCACATCTCTTCGCCAATCCGCGCCGCCCCCCCCACTCATAAAATCCTACATCTCCCCGCAGACCGCATTTGCCGCTCACCTCTCTTCGCCAACTACACCCGCATTTTTGCTGCTCACCTCTCTTCGCCAATGCTGTTCGTCACCTCTCTTCGCCGCACAAAACCGCCTAGATCGCGCCGAGCTTCCAAAGAAAATCCCCCGGCGCCGCTGTCTCGCGCCATGGCAAACCTTCTCCGCGTGACATGCTTGCCGTATCGTGATTGTGGGTCGCCAGGTTTCGCCGATCCATAGAGGCACTCGCCCTGCGGGCGCCTTTCGTGGATGAAAGCGGGGCCATGCGGCGATCCGCTCGTGGGACGGCGCCGCCGACCCGTCAGCGATCCGGCGCGAGGCTCGCCGAGCTTTTCCACTACTACGGAAAGTATCGCGTGAGTCGATCAACCTGAGCTCACGGCCGTAGGCAACCCGGAGATGGCATGCTTCGGAGCGCTTGTGGCGCCGCTCTTCATCAAAGACCGTGATTGCCGGCCACGCCGCCCTCGCGATCTTTGCAGCCGCCAGCGCCACAGCATCGGGCCGGCATATGTCCTGTTTTGTGCTCTACAGGGGTAACACCGGGCCGCGGATGGACGATCATCGTGTTCGGCGGTTGATGCGAGATCGGGCGAGGACCCGAGACGGGGCGGACGCACGCCACCTTCGACAACTTCCATTCCGCTGAAATCGGCCAAAATGTGTGGGGTTGCTTGCGCCGCGACGACAGATTAATGTGTGGCATCCGTAATACCGCGATCCCACCCCCGAGCCTCGCCATGACGCATTGCTACAGAGGGCAAGATCGGGTGCGTAGCATTTGGCGCATGGATCGAATTCCAGCCGCCGTGACAAGTTCTCGCAGCGAGGAGTGTAGGATCCGTGAAGCGAAGGTCGAGGTTATTCGTCGTTAATAGTAAAGAGTGGTCTTTTAAATTTGATCGATCATATGTATGGATGATGCCGAAAGATCCCGAGTATGCATTGTGTTATATTTTTTCCAAATTTGTGCTATTTGGATTTTTGATTGCAGCTTGAAATGATTAGTGAACAGAGCGCCGGAAAAAAAAAGAGTAAAATACACCCTGATTGGTAACAAGGGCGCGGCGGCCCTCCCGCGTTAACGGCCACACGCTCGCTCCCGACCGCCACCCCGCGCCCGACGAGATGCGTGGTAGCCAAAACGGATCCTCATCGGCGGTGCTCATCGTGGCGCACAAGGGCAACCGCCGCCCTCCGACAGTGGTTGCCCGCCCCCTCCTTGTGTGGCGCTATGCGTGCTCGCCGAATGAAGGAGCAGAGGAAAGGGATGACAGTGGGCTCCACATGTCATGGACAGAGGGAATGAGTTTGGGTAGTCTAGTTTAGGTAGTACCGGCTAGTTGAAAGCAAAATTTACTAGGTAGAAAGAAGTTTGGTAGCTACCTAGATGTAGTTTTAGGTAGTCTTGTTTAGGTAGTACTACCGAGATGCTCTAAGTTGAAGTACCTATCCGGTATTCACAAATAGTTTGAGTACCGATCAAGTTATACGCTTTTTAAGTTGAGTACCTATCCGATACCCAATCGAATAGTTTAGGTACCCATGGTGCGCTTTACTCAAAAAAAATACTTAATGCATCTGCGTCTTTGAAAAAAAAGGCGTGTCGCCTTTCGCTCTCGCCTTCCTAATGGGTGCGGTGGTTGTCAAAAAAAAACGGTGCAAAGTTCAAATAGCAATGACACACACCGCGCGGCCTGCGCCAAAGGATTGGATGGAACGACGGTGGCGTATGTGGGCCCTATTCTACAAATGAGGTGTGTAGGATACGCAGCGATTCGCATGCAAGGGTGTGGATATGATCGACGTGTCACGGAATAGGAGGGCCTAAATTTTCGGCCGCAACGGTCATGTCACCACCGCGCCCGAAAGTGCACCGCCCGCCTCGGGTTTAACTCACCCGCATTATCGCTGCCCCCAACCGAGAGCGGATCGTTGACCCCCCGCGCCGTGGACAACCTTCCGCAGACATGCTTGCAGAGGCCTTCGGGCAAGAACTCGATTTTTTATTTTTCTTTTTAATCTGTGGCCAAAACCTCGTGACTAGTCCTTCTCTCTCATAGTAACTCCAAATGTGATAGTTTTTCTTTCTATTTTTTTGAAATAATGTCTGTATCAAGAAATTGTATTCTTACTACTATTACTTTTGTCATGTTATTTTAAAAACGATTGAAATTTTAATTTCGTAAAAATACAGCCTTCCGACAATTTTTGGAGCATCTAATGATTTCAGCAGATGAAGTCATGCACATAAAAGTTGTATAACTTCTTAATATGTACATCTCGTATAGGTTCTACAAATAAGAGTGTAGGATCCGCTGACGGGTGCTAGAGAGGTTCATCGGTCCCGCATTCTCGGCATTTTGATCAAGCGTGGTCAATCCGATTGATCGATCTTATGTAGGTGTATAGCTACCTCGATCTCTAGATGGTTGATCTCGATCAAACAAACTTATTTTCATAGCTTTTGGTGCGTACGTGATGGTTGATGTCCGATACTGGGTACCTACCTAGGTGCATGATGATGAAAACTGAGATGTGTTATATAAGTTGTGATATACTTCACTAGTGGAGAAAATCGACTTTCGATCCAGTGAGCTTTAGTCCCGACCATTGTTGACCTCGACAAGAGGAGTTAGTCCCCATTGATATGTAATTTTTGGCAATCGCTTGTATGAAAACTATAGTGTCATTTGATCCTTCATAAAAAGGTGCTTTTTTTTTTTTTTAATGGCTTAAAGGAAGAAAAGAGAAGCGAGAGATTAATGAAAGGTACTCTACCACCATATGGCAAAAGAAACTCGCTATGAAAGTTGGCTTAAAAAAAATAAATCTATATAAATTAAATTAAAAAAAAATTATGAAGGAGAGAGGAGGTCCGACATGGCATTCCTCGGACCTCCTCTCTCTCTTAATAATTTTTCTAACAAGAGATTTCACACTTCCATATTTAGGTGGGTTCACTCCACCTTCAACTAGCAATGTGGTACTAAAGGAATTGCACTCCCTCCTTTGCACTTTATGGATGGGCCTTTGAGATTTTCTTAACGGCTTCAAGGAGTGACTTAGTTTTTTAGTAAGCTTGTGTGCGCATGTACACACCGTAAGAAAAAAAAAAAAGTTAAATTTTTTAAAGTGAATCTTAATGGGACATGAAAGTCGCCAAAAATTGAATCTCTATAAATTTTATTATTGGTCCAAGGTCAAATTCCATATATTTTATAAAATTGATTTTTTTAATTATTGCTCTATCCGGCCCTTCGTCCCCTCAACCGCCTGGCAATCGGTGCCTCGCCGACGAGACCTGCATCGCTGGCTCACACGATGACACTCGCGAATCCATGGCGTATGTGTGCCTCTTGGCAAATGAGGTGTGTAGGACACGCCAGCTTGGGATAATGATGCAAGGTGTGGGATATGATCGGGACGTGTCATGGAAAAAAATAGTAGTAGTACTACTACTCCTACTCCTATATGGAGCCGGCCATGTCGCCACTCGACCTCTCTCAAGGCCGGCAAAGACAGCCCCACATAAGGTGGAGTACTCCATACACCGGAGGAGTACAACTAGTCTCCAGACCGGATGGGCACCCACATTATTTCCCGACCCACCCACGGCGCGCCGAGCCTCCTCGAGGAAAGCCGTGTCGGCCGCGCGAGCCGAGCCACCCATGGAGAACTTTTTCCGCGGGAGTTGCTTGAGACTACATTTGCGCCCGCGCTCGCCATGGCCATAGAGGATCCTCGTGGAGGGCCTCTTCAATCTAAAGACTCAAGAACCCTAGTAATTTTTCTTTTTAGACCTGTGGGTCAAAATCTTGTGAATAGTCTTTCTCCTCATACAAGAGTAGTAAGAGTCCAAATGTGATGGAGGGCCTCTTCAATCTAAAGACTCAAGAACCAAAAGAGTATCAAGAGATTGTTTTGTTACTCCCTCCGCCTGCTCCATAAAACATGCAATTCTCGCTCCCGAGGAGTCAACGTTTTTAAATTGCCGCAATTATATATTAAAATATATAAATATTTATACTAAGTAAATAGTATCATCGAAAAGATCTTTAAATCTAGTTTTTTAATAAATTTATTTGGAGATATAAATGTTGCACATGTTATCTCAGAAACCTATCTAGTCAAAGTTGAGAAAATTTGACCGACACGCTTCGCATAAATTGCAAGCTTTTTGAACTGGAGGGAGTACTCTATTAAAGCACTCACAATGCAAACTCTACCATACTCCCTCCATCCCTAATTGACCATCGCCGTTGGTTTTCGTGCCACAAGTTTGACTCGCTTTTGTACAAAAAATACATGCAAAATTTATGTTTACAAATAAATTTATTAAAAACTAGACAAAAATATCTTTTCCGATGATGCTAATTACTTAGCATAAATATTTATATATTTTTAATATATAATTGTTGCAAAGAAGTTTTCTCGAAGCGAGAAAGACAAACATTTAGGGATGGAGGGAGTAGAGTCTACAAGTTTATTTATTACATTCATATTTATTGTAATTTGATGATGTGGCTTAATGTTGCAAAGATATTTATGGAAGAGAGATGGAGAATAACCAAGACTCCAAGTCTTATTTAGACTCCAAGTCCACGATATTAGAGATAATAAATGACCTTATTAGACTCTACCATAGAGTCTCGGGTTGGGAGTGCCCTTACTCTTGTCATGTTCCCCGGGTTCAAATGCCGGGTGTGACACTTTATCCCGGATTTATTCAACGATTTTCCTGGCGCTTATGCATGTAAGTGGCAGTGACGCCGCCGCCGATAGCGAGGCGCCCGTGGGTGACTTCGTGAACTTCAAGATTTGTCGGCCAATCCTTCGAAGGTGCTCATAGGGGTAGGGTTTGCGGCGCGTGTTGAGCATGTGTGTTGTAATCGTAATCTCAAAAAAAAAATTGAAATTTGATTTCAAAAATACAACTTCAAACTACATTTTTCGGGCATCTAATGATTTCAAATAGAAGAAGTAATGAACACAAAAAGTTGTATAGCTTCTTAAGATGTACATATTTTTTTTATATTGGTCATTTATTCATCCGACGACGCCGCGGGTAACATTATTCACTAGATTTACACGCCTCATAAAGTTTATGGATCTATGAGAGAGATTTCTAAGATTTGTGAACAATGTCATTAGCACTATGTCGGATGGGGAAACAACCAAAATAAGAATTGTCGATCTTGCTAAGTTATGAAGCTCTCTAGCTTAAAACTTTTTGATTTGAGATTATCTTGTAAAGGAAAACTACGCCTCAATTTCAAAAAAGATTGAAAATTGAAATTTAAATGTTTTAAGTGACTTCGAATAGACAAGCCCCAAACATACCGATTGTAGTTCTCAACTATCCATGAAACTTTATAGTTTACAACTTTTTGATTTGAGATCATCTTGTCATGGAAAAAACATGTAGTAATAGTTTGAAAATGTTTATCTTAGTACGTAACCGCATTGGGTTAGTTTTTCTTTACTAAAAAAAGGTGTCTCGCCCACTTCCTTGGACTCGCTCCGCTGCGGTCATGTCCGTCACCGACACCTCCGCCGATTGCGCTGGCCGGACGACACCCGCGTCTCACTATCTATGGCCGGACACCCTGTGCTCACCAACACATGTTAAGCCTCCCCGCCACCGGTGACAGCGACCACTCTTGACCGCATAAAAAAGCCCCCGCCGCTCGCGCCATGGAAAACCTTCCGCGTGACATGCTTGCAGAGATCGCGATTCAAGTTGCCAAGGTCTCGCCAGATCCCATGTTGACCTCGCCAACTCAAGGGCCACCGCTCGCAGATGAAAGCGGTGTCGCGGGCGACCCCCGTGGGACGAGCATCCCATCGGACCGGTGCTGTACCGCAGGGCTACTACCGCTACGAAGGTCGGGAGTTGCTTGAGGATAGTACACCGCCGGGCATGGTCGCAGAGGATCCAAAGGGAGGGTCGGGGTTTGAGTACTACCGCTACGAGTATTGCACGAGTCTCATTGCCAAGCTCGCCGCGGGTCGGTAACCCGAGGCATGCTGCAGAGCGTGCATGTTTGCCGTTCCTCGAAGGCCGGCACCGGCCTTGCCGCCGCCTGACTTGCCGAACAAGCCGCCAACTCGTGGCATGCACCGCCGCCATGTGCACGCCTTCTTCTCTTACAGGCGGAACGCCACCGCCGCCGATGACGCATCGCGTCCGCGGTGTTGCGGAGCGGAGCGCCACACGGTGCATAAATGGCTGCACCCCGGAAGAGCGCCGACTGTACCAGAGCCCGCACACGTGCAAAGGCGAGTGTTGTACAACCACCGTGCGCACGCATTCATGCACGTAGGCAAAGATCTTCCTCCTTCCGCCCAACCGTGCCTCGCCAGACGGGCACGCGCAGAGCCGTGATGGTGCGCCGCTATGCCGAACGCCGGAAACGGAGGTTGTGGTGCATTTTCTACAGCGGAGGAGTGTAGGATCCGCGCCAAGTGTAGTAAGTTCTTCCGTGTTGCACTCGCCGGGATCGAAGCGCGGCAGAGCATAAACCGATAGCATAGATAGGAACGATAGGTTCCGGGATCACCGTGCTTGTCCTTCCGCCGCTAGAGACCGCATATCCGTAACATCCGCAAGACGCCGTGTGCCACCATGTCGAGACCTTCGATCGGCTCAAGAACCCTAATTTTTCTTTTTTAATTTGTGGTCAAAACTTGTGACTAGTCTTTTCTCCCTCATGGTAACTCCAAATGTGATGGTTTTTCTTTCTAGTATTTTTTAAAATCGTTCTCTATCAAGAGATTGTTTTGTTACATCTATTACTCTTATATATCATGTTTCATCGACAACATTTGAAATTTGTATTTCAAAAATACAACTCAAAACAACATTTTTTCGAGCATCTAATGATTTTTTTTCGATCGATTTGAAAAAAGCGCCCGCCCATTTCCTTGGGCTCGCTCACGCGGTCATGTCCGTCGCCGACACCTCCGCCGGACTGCACCGCCGCGCCGCATAAAAATCCCACATCCCCGCACCGCTGGTCGGACACCCGCGATTTGGTGCTCATCACCAACACCAACCGAAGGCCACCGCTATTCGCCCCCCCCGCCGCCGTGCTAGCGACCACTCTTCACCGCACAAAACTTGGCTAGTAGAGTGCCTAGAGCTTCCACCAAAGCCCCGCCTCCTCGCCATGGAAAACCTTCCGCGTGCGATGCTTTTGCAGAGACGCGATTCGAAATCAGCCAAGGTCTCGTAAGATCCCATGTTGACTCACCAATCAAGGCCACCGTCAAGCAGATGAAAGCGGGCGTGTGGGCCGACCCCTTTGGTGGGATCGGAGCATCCCACTGGACCGGGTGCTGTACCTCCCATTGGGCGCGAGTACCGCGAGAATATTATCACCGCTCGCCGGAACCCGAGGCGTGCTTCGTAGACGTCGCCATTTGACGCCTTTCATCGGGAGGCCATGACACCGCCGTCACGCCGCTGGGATGTCAGCACCACGCCGCCGCCGGTTACGAAGCATGAAGCCAAGCATGTCCTTGCTCTTTGCTCTGCCAGGCTGGGGCACGGGCGCTACCGACGACTATGCCCCGGGTTGATGCGGGAGATCAAGGCGAGGACCCGAGACGGCCGGACGCACGCACCTTCTAGAACTTCCATTCCGCTGAAATTCACGACATGTATGAGACCGGCTTGGCGCAGCCTTGGTGTGTGGTATCCACAATACCGTGATGCCGCCCCACCGAGCCTCGCCATGATGGCATCGCCAGTAGCAGGAAAGATGGTGCGGTAAAACTTTTAGATTGACGGATCCTGATCCGCCGCACATGTTCTCGCGCAAATGGGGAGTGTAGATCCAAGAAACAAGGTGAGAGCTTTATTCGTCGTTAGTAAAGTGCGGTATTTGATGGATCATATGCACGATAATATGCTTGATGTATTTAGGATTTTTTTGATGTATAGGACTGTTGATGATCTCGACGAACAAGCTTATTAATTTGATGAGATCAATCATACCGCATATGCATGGTTGATGAGATTCGTGTTACACAAAGGTTCCCACCCCGTGTTCACTTTTTTTCACCGCGGTGCCAAAGATTCTCTGCCGGTGTGGTGCACACATCTCAATGCAAATGGATGGTGCGATAGTATGTGCTAAGCACATGGATGCCGATTTTTCGTCACGCACGCATTCAGTACTACAACTTGTATTGAGCCATCACTTCCCCGCCTCCCCTCACACGGTGTCACCCACTACCACACGAAGGTTGCGCGGCATGGCATAAAAATTGAAATAATTAAAATTGGTGCCCCCTCGGGCCATATCTTGTCCTGGGTCTAACCCCGTCCGTGCCTAGCGCCGCAACTCCCACTCCTTTCCTCCGTCGGGCTTTCCACCCTCGCTCCCCCACAACGCGCAGACCGCCGCCGCCACTCTCCGCCCTCCCACCCCCCCGCCGCTGAAGATGACGACGCCACGTAATCGCGGACCCAAACCCATTGTGGAGGGACACTAGCGAAGGAAACCCTAGTGACGGTGAGGGCGGAGAAGAAGAAGCAGCAAAGAAATACGGGCGAGGAAGGAGAAGAAGTCACCGGTAGGAGTGGAGGCGATGAAGGAGATACTCGACAAAGCGCCACCCCCGCGCCGTTCATCGTTAGCACGATGCTTCATCCGGGAACTGCGGGCCATGGCCGCCCGTGAAGGTCGCGGAAGCGGTCAAGGAGAAGGAAGCAAGCTCGCCGCTTTCGCCGTGTCTTCGGCATGGGGTCTCAAAGATATGATCCATCGGTGTCAGCAACAACATAGTTTTCTACTGGGTGTCATTAACCTTGTATACGCAAGATTGAATAGCATTTTATACTTCAAGTGTAGGAATTCATTGGGGTCCTTATGAGGATGATGGTGACGATGCGTGGATAAGGATGATGGTGACGATGCCGAAGATGATGCTCTTCTTCGTAGGCTCGCTTTTGATGCTTGGTGCCAAAGAGTTGGTGATATTTTGGTTCTCTTTATCTATCTTAATTAGTGGTCATATGTAATCTTTAATAATCTTAGCATCGTGGCTCGTGGTTAGTGTACTATGGTGGCCATGGACGATTTGTATGATGGATGATTGTAGGAAATCTTTAGACCTTATTTAATCTCTAGAGTTAACTTGGTTGATTATTTGTAGGCAAGTTGTGTGCATGTGTTTGATTGTCGCTGAAATTGGCATGCATGCATTGAAATCTGTCCAACTTGTGTACGCAAACCCAAAGGAAATGGAAATTGACCCTAAATTGCCCCTACCAGTCGCCACCGCAAATACGTAGGTTCGAGACTTCATTATTTTTTTTTTCTTGATGAAAATCATTTTTTTATTTGCCGGGTCCCAAGCACCGTGAACTTTTCACCGCTGGAATTTGTGGGACGGATGGAGGGAGTAGTACCGGCCAATTTGAAACTTGAACGCATAGCGCCAAGCCGCCCGCACACCCATTACAAAGGGCGCACGTGTGCCCTATCTTCGCCGAGGTGGAGGGAGTACGCAATTACGCCCGCACACATACCCACTGGCGGGGCGCACGCAGCCCTATCTTCAAGAGGTGTGTAGGATACGCGAAAGGATTCGCGATGCAAGGGTGTGTATATGGTCAAAGACGCGTACATGGATTGTAGAATCTTGTAGAAAAAAAATCCAAGTACACAAAGACACGTAGCTTCCAAACAAAGTAAAATGGATTCTAGAATTTTGGAGATGAGATTTCAAGAATCCAAAACATGTACTACTACCACCAATTTCGAGCACATGTTCTAGACGCCTTTTTGTGTAAAGCGGCAAGGCCAATGGGGGCTACAAGGTAGTGGTTCTAGTACAAATAAAGTGATCCACATAGTAGATGAGGAAATATTGAGACTACTATTTACTACGTACACAATGCAAAAATTATTGCTTGTGGCTTGCACATAGTAACCTTTTGCTTTCATCATGTCACACCTTTATTTCCACTCCCTCTACTTTTTCAAAGATGGACCATATTCTCTCTCTCCTTAAGCACATGTAGCTTCCGCAAGCCACTATGACAAGAATAGAGCACCTACTTTTTTATCCGATCCTATATGGCACTTGAGGCTACAAGCAAAAGCATGCATTGGGGAAGCCCTAAAAGAGCCTTCACAAGAACGCTTAGTGAAACTTTTTTTGTGAACAAAGGCCCCGTAAAAAGGTCTTTGGTCAAAAAGTGCACTTATTTTACGGCACTCGCGAGGCCAAATGGCCAAAGCGAAGTTAAACGCTTCTCGCTTCTGTGGTTCCAGAGACGAGTAAAAGATGAAATAAGCATGTTTTTATACTAAACTGCTCCAAATTGTAGTTTGTTTGACTTTTCAACCCCAACTTTGACCGTCGCCTTATTCAAAATTTTGTGCAAAGTATCACTTCTTTTGTTATGGCTTTTTTATTAACAAATAGTTTTTACGAATGACTTAAATTTGACTATTTTGTGCAATTATTTTGAATAAGACGAGTGGTCAAACTTGGGGTCAAAAAAGTCAAACAAACTATAATTTGAAACGGAGGGGGACTACATTTAAGTTGTTCATTATTTATTAAAACCTCGGTTTAACCGCACAAAGTAATTGTCCTCAATAGCTACTAATTGTGATGTTCATTTCTTAGTGATAGTACAATTAAATCCTTTAACAATACCCTTCCTACTCCGTGGCAACGCGCTGGGAATCCTCATCCGCACGCCTAAAAAGCGAGAACCGTAGGCCGAGGAGCAAAGGGAGAAACCCGCCGCGAAAAGGCTCAAAACTTTCCAAGGTCCGCCTCACCCGCATCCGTTGAAGCCGCGGCGCGCGCCGCCGGCCGTCCGCCGCCATTCAAATCCCGCCACCGCCCGCCCCAACCGAAATGGGCAGAAACTTTACTGAGCATCCCGGCCGCGTTTCCCCGCACGCGGCGGCTAGCTGCTCATCCCCTACTGCACGCCATCCGCCGGATCAGCGCAGCCTCGCCAGCCTTCGGCTGCTTCATGTAGGCGACAAGGTGGCGATTTCGAAGCTACCAACTCGGTGGCCGCACTCATGGGCAAGGCAGCCCTATCCTCTCCACGCCGCGGCACGGCGGCCGCAACCGGCCAGACGCTGGCTTCCCAAATTAGTCCGGGATCGCACGACGCCGGCAGCAAATAAGCCCTCCGCACGCGGAGGCGCTGCAAGCCACCCAACCGCCTCTACGATGGCATGATGACTCCTCTTCGGGCCACATCCAAGACGCGCGCCATTCACCGTGACTTAAGCATATATATACCGCTAGCTATTTTTTCACGACCACATATGATCCGCTCGACCTTTTATATTGGACTATATAAAATTTAGTGCATGCATTCCTATTAATAAGTACTAGATTATTCCTTCATTCGCCTAAAAGAAAAGGTTTTGGTTGACCAAAAAGTATTTTAATTTCCTCGAAGCATGTTTGATGTTTCGTACTAAAACAAAGATGCCAAGTTTGATCACTTAGTTTTCCATTTTCTCGCCATGTGATTTATTTTGAAAATGGATATACTTGATTCCTTTTCGATGTGAACATTACTAAGTGTTGTGTTTGTCATCCGCTATTATGCTAGCAATGATATTTATTGATTTTCCATTTTTTGCCATGTGCTTTTGTTTGAAAATGGATATACTTTGATTCCTTTCGACGCGTGAACATTACTTTTCAAGTGTTGTGTGTTTGTTTATCTCGCTATGCTTGCTACGTGATATTTATTGATCGAAGACCGCTAGTTCTCAGAACCAATCGTGTTCTTTATTTGACCCGAGCCAACAAATGGAGGTAATTGATCCAAGGTATGGCGGTCCATACAACAACCAGCATCAGATCTCATAATCGCATGTGCGCCCACCCCAAATTTTCCACTAAATGCAACTTCACACAAATGGCCGCTTGAGGTATGATTTGTGTGGTTTCACTATCGCCTAATTTATCGTTGCATTGTGTCTTACTTTGTTGCCTTGTTACAAAATTTCGGCAGAAGTTGTTGGACAATGCAAGGATGCGGTAATAAACGTATTCATCATCGAGCCATACACTTTGATTATTTATACTTAAAGGTCCGACCGACTAGTTTCGCTCAAATAGATAAAAAACCGGGTGGCGCTACAACAATATTGCGGGATGACAAAGTCATCGATAAAACGGAACGGATCACCAATTTTTACTAATTCATACAATTCATATATTAATGTGATAGTACTTTTGTAAGTGATATTGATTGATATATAATAAACTAAAATACAAACTTCTAGACTTCACTGATTTTTTGTTATGGTGTTTGTAGGAATTAGAGAGTTTTGTTCATGCTTAAAATCAAGTTGAAGCTTCTTTTAATGAATTATAGGAAAATATGGATAGATGTATGAATACGGAGTGCATTATTTCTCGTTGACATACGATGATGGTGGCATGGACCATTCTTTCAAAGGCATGTGCTTTGGATTTTAGGAGAAAACAATCGATCTTTCATTGAGAATGTATTACAACTTTTTGTTTCATAATCGCATAGTCATCTCCCCTAAAACCCAATTGTCTAACATTT